>JAGFZM010002177.1:772873-800412 GCA_017657215.1 Limnothrissa miodon
CTCTCACTCCTCCTTCTACTCTTCCTGGTTCTGTTGCTCCTGCATGTACTCCTACAAATCCACCTCCCCTTCTTCCTGGTTCTTCACCTCCTGCTACTGCTTTTACTCCTACAACCTCACTTTCTCCTCCTCCACCTCCTCCACCACCACCTCTACATCACATCTCCCAAAAGACCTCCACATTACTTCCTTGTACTCAGACACTCGATGTGACACCGTACAGAGACCTTAAAGGTATGGCAATCTTCTGGATGCACAAAGACATCTGATACGGGCTATTGGACTGCCGAGGCACTGTGTATTTGCACTCCCAGTTGAAAACACTTGGTTGGAGCCAAACCCTGCTGTGGAGCATCACTTTATTGAGCTTATTCTACTAGCCACTGAGCCAAAGTTTTTTGAGCCAAATGTTTAATTGATTTCCAATACTTAATTGTGGCTCAAGCCTCCTGGACAGGTTTCAAACATATGCCTCTCCCAGATGCACATATTTAAATACATCCTATACTTGCATGGTATTCTTTACTTACACAAGCATAGTATGTAGATTTTACTCTCTTACACTGTATACTCTTGTACTGCATTCGGCCTTTTTGCCAGATAATTTGATGATTTAGTACAAATGACTTGACCTGCCCCTCACTTCCAGGAAGGCATTAGACATAGTATCCAAGCTGTTCTTTAGCTGCCCTGCTGCAAACACACCTAAGGATGGTAAGTGTGCTATGTTGCGAGACATGTTTTAAGTGAAGGGAATATTCTGTTTTAGTGAATGATAATCGTGGAATAAGACCCACCATGTGCCTGGATTAGGTTATTAAAGTGGATGATGTTCTGTTCTTTGACTCAGTTTGTTACTATGTCACCAGTTACCAGTAGTCTCAGTGACTGCATTCAGCACATATATTTTTTATTTTTATTTTTACACCACACTTCACAATATCACGTTTCTTTCAAACTAAATATGCTTTGTTGGTAAACATGAAACAAGACATAGTTAAGAAGTCACCAAGAACCTTCTATACACAAAACAATTGTGACATTGATTAACTAATTTTCATAAAAGCAACATTCTCATGAGTTTGATGAGTTGATGTTTTTAGCCTGAATGAAGACTGAGAATGAGAAGTTTAATAACAAACCTATAGAATGCTGTGTTGCTTTATCTTGGTACAAGAAGTGTGATGAAAGTGAATAGTATTTCTGCAGCTGTGGTGTAGTCTTAAGGGCAAGTTAGCTACATTGCGATAATGGCTTCCAGTCGGTTGCATTTTATCCTTTCTCCCCAAAGCTCCACCATTGGTGTTAAAATGTTTCCAGCCAAAACGGATATTGAGTTCCGGAAAACCGCTCTGTCAAATCTCTGAAAGCTCCCCACAGAACTGGCTTCCAAAGAACTTGATCTGATAAGAGACCACAGGAGTTTCAAAGACATTTCACACTAGGAGCAGGATTCTGTTTGTGTGTATGTGATGTGTTTTTCTTTCTGTTCTTCATGTTTTTATTTTTTTGAAAAGCGCAAAGTAGTTGTGCCTTCAAGGTGAACCGGTCTGCCTCACAGCAGGAGGACGGGGGGCAGAACTGCAATAGCAACAGCGAGAGGCAGCAGAAGCTTGGGCCTGGGCGGCCCATGGTGTGGTGCTGGGTTGTACAGGGGGGGCCTGGGCCCATTGCAAAGTGGCGTGTTACAGCAGGAAATGCAGATAGAACCCCTCCGCCCTGGGCTGCAGAAGGGCTGGTATCCGGCAGAGGCGATTAGGCACGTGCTGTGGGATGCACACTGTTTACGGTAGGTCACCACTCCTGACAGAGGCAGAGGCAGATATATGTGTGTAAAAATATATTAAAACAAGAGCAACAGTTTCAACAGAAAGATTTTACAAGAACTCAAGTCCATGGGTTTGGGACTAATCAAACCTGTGATCATTGCCTGAACTCACTCTCCATCTTAGTCATTGTTCCATCACAGGCTAAACACCACCAAAATAGCATGGGCTGTAAACAGAAAACCCATGGTGTTTTGCAAATTCCATGAAAACTGAACTAATGCTTTGATCTCAGAAACCACACCCCAACACAATTTTATCATAATGTTGGCAGGAAGTTGTGCCAGACAGCATTGCCAACAGCCCGTTTGGGAGAAACATTTAACAATCAAAACATTTATTTGAAGAATATGTGGGTGTTTGAAGTATTATCAAAGAAAAGTTAATTAAAGAAGTACATTGAAAAGCACAATAGCTGAGTGGATCACTTTTTCACCACCCAATTTATTTCTTTCAGAAAGCTTAATTGGGAACACTCATTCTCTCAACCGATTGACTAATGGGTGATGAAACAGAGACTTGCTGGCAATCTTCAAATATCCAGAGCTTTCACACACCTCAGGCCCCTGGTACATTTCTTGGTTGCTTAACTGCTCTACACCTGCCCATAACATCAGGACATTATTATTTATGGTCCAGGTTAAACACTATACTGATGTTAGGTCATTGTCCAGGTGCTGTGCTCTTATTTGCTTGTTGTTATCCTGCAGAGATGTGATAAATGTGGGCATGTGTATGAACATGTCTGCTCCTGAACCTACCGTCTCGGCCATGGATCACCTCCTTCTGACAGGCATTTTGGATGTTAGCCGTGCAGTTGACAATGAACTTTGGTGAGGAGCAGTCGTTGTCCAGCAGGCTCTCCTCACAGTGGTAGCATTGCATCTGCATTGGCCAGACTGAGACACACACACAACGCTCACACACTGGGATGCCTACCCACACAGCACCCAAACAGGTTGGTGTTACTCTCGGCCCAACATCACAGTTGCACAACACACATATACAGTTGATGAATGGTTCTTTGGGCATTTCTTCAAAAGGAACTAAAGATTCAACTTTTGTTTTATATAACTTTTTATTGTAGTGCCACAATAAATGTAGTGTAAATGTAATGTTTATAAAAATCTTTGCTAGCAGTCAAATTGAGTCTCACAAATAACCCTTCATCTAAGGAGTTAAGAGGTCTGATGCTGAAAAAAAAAACACATGTCAAGTAGAAATGTGTTTCTTTGACAAATCAAGCAAAATATCTCATAGGCTATGAACATTCACCTGATGAATATAACAAAAACTGTTCCAACTTTAAATTGCAAGAGCCGGAATACAAACTACCCATTAGAGGGAGCAATTTCCCTTGTCTTTACTTGTACATTATGAGCACAAAGACTTTATAACAGTTTAACTTTAAAGCACGGCTTAATCCCTTATCCTCGTTTTGTGCAATAGGCCCCTGGTCTGGCTTCTTATTCCAATAGACAGTTTGTTATGGTCTGCCTCCATAGAATTACTCATCAGTAGAACAAAAATATCTTATCCCTAACTGGCTGGGGGGCGTAAGACACGACACACCATAGCGACCGAGACAGCATCCATGAAGGATGGCTTTGTAAAGCTTTTTTTTCTGCCGCTGCAGTGCGGCCAAATAACTAAATGTATCAGTGAATCTACCGCACATGTTGACACTGACTAGGCTCAATAGATGTTTGGGATTCACCAGCTTGCTTGCCATTGATCAGAGATGCCACCTCTCACTGCTTCATTGGCATCGATCTCATGTCCTTTAACTTTTCGATCTGGTTTCAAGGCAATGTGCAGAAACCTCAATAGATATATAGTAATGTCTTTGATAGACAACTCGACATTTGTAAGTCACTGACTTTAAATAACCGTTTTGGACGTGACTGATGGGCACAGATTCATTTTTATCTTGAAAGTCTAGTAAACATTCTAAGGATAGCTTTTCTGTGTGTTTGGAAGGGACGTCATTGCCAGTTCTAGAAATCATTGTATTACACAAATCAATCATATTACGTGCAAACAAAGCTACAAAGAAGTATCCTCCAAACCACTGGCCCGCTGATCTAGTCGTACATAGACAATTTGTTTACAAGCGTAAAATGCAAGCGCGTTTGAAAGAAAATGCTTTTTAAGGAGTCGCGCAGAAAGTGAACAAAAACAATTGAAATGTATTAAACACTACATATAGGCCTACGAAACTGTCAAACCAATATTGATTACCTATAAGCGTTTAATACGAACAATCAAGACTATTTGTCTTCTGCGTAATTGCGCAGTATTGAATTTGATGTGCATACAGTAGAACTGGATGCAAAATCCAACAAAGTCAATCACTCCGTGACTACATACAAACAACATGAAAATAAAATACAACTCAGATGTCAGACTTTTTAGAAAATGCGACTTTACCTGAGCTCAAGACACATCCGCACAAACAGGCGAGGAGAACAAACGATCGCATTTTCGACCAACTCCATCCAATAATATCCCGCTCTCACTGGTTTGTAAGTATCCAAAAGGGTAAAATGGATTGTAGAATTTAAGTCATGACCATCAAGACACAGAACAACATCTGTTAGCAGACAAATTTGCTCTCCAGAGAACGCTGTGTAAACTTCTACGTAGCTATGCCCTCGCAATTCATGATGCAGGCTGTAGCTGTGCGTAGACACACTGAATGAGTATTCTCACGCTGTACAGTCGCGAAGCAGTGTTGTGCGCTGTAACTACTGTCCTTTCAGTCACCTTTGCAAATGTTTGCATCCCACGTCTTTACACTTTCAGACATTGTTTTGAAACAGTGCAGAAAATTTGTGTTTTATTAGACCTATTTTTTTTTTCATTTTCCCTCATTAACTGATGAGAATTTGATTCTACTTAAACGAGGCGTCTTACCATAACCAAATGTAATTAGATTGAATGACCTTTGACTGACCAATGTTAGAGGTCAGTTCAGGCTTGGCTTAAAAGCTGAGCCCAGGTAAGGTTTGGCTTAACTCCCAGTTTAACTCAGGACTGTGGTTAGTTGACTATTTAGTCGTTTTTGGTGCATTTATTATTTTTGTTCTGTTGAAGTTCTGTTTGTATTTATCTATTATTGTCTCAAATTGTAAGTGTCAAATAAGACTTTTTAATACACCATGCTGATACAAAAATCCTTCATAATCCTTTTCATAATTGTAATTTTCCCCGTGCCTAGTTTTACAAAATGCAAACCATGCACAACAAAAAGTCAACTCCAAACCGGATGTTAGAATAAATATCAAACAATTCATTTGAACATTTTGAGGATTCCTTTTTTTGTGTTTTTTAGACCTGAAGAACATGTCATGGATCTCTAAAGCACAGGCAACAAGGACAGCACATAGTGAGGTGTGTGTAATGGTGTGAGAGCAAGCAGATGTAGGTGGGAAGTCATAATGGACCTGGCACACATATTATTTGTCCGTATTTAGAGATTGAATTAGGATACTAAAAAATGGAGAGAGAGAGAGTGCACAAGACAGCGGTGATTCCAGTGAATTGATCATGAGTGCTTGAAACTAAAAGAACTTACACTAGGAACGTATCATCTGACGTAAATGTCAAGCACTCAAGCACCACTATTTATCCATCTCTTTCCTTATTTCCCCTTTCCCTCCCTTTCTCTCTCTCTCTCACACACACAGGCGCACACACACACACACACTCTCTCTCTTGCGCACACCAGTGGCATATTTACATAAGCTCAGATCATTTAGAATGTAATATAGCTCTACAAATCTTTTGAAAAATGTCCCAGTCTATGACACATCGACACATCCAGCAGGAGTCAAAGAGCGGCTTATTTCAAATGAATTTGTATCATGGTGATACATACTTTATCATACCACTTTGATACAGGCATTATTCTGTACTGCTATTATTAACTGCTTTGACGACACCAAACATGTGAAAAGTATTGAATCATCTGGCTTAATTAAATTCTGAATGCTCCTTTACAGTTCCCATTCATTTCACTGATCCACTGTTACAACAACTATATAAAAAAACATTTCATTCATGCATTAATTTATTCTTTGTCATAAAAGAAGTGAAGTCAAATAGATACAAGGAATTGAGAGAAAGGGTTTATTTCTTGGGTTTTCAATTCAGCCATAAATTAATTTTTTTTTGTCATCTTCATGATTTCACTGCCTTAAAATACATTGCTGTTTATGGCTTCATTGGATTTCTGGTGGAAATGCTATGTACATAGCACCTTGGAATACTATTTACAAGACAAAATAAATCCAAATGAGTATATTCTGGTCAGATTCATTCACAAAGACAAACCTTGCTAGGAAAAAATACTTCATTCGACAAAATGAAGCAGAACAAATGAAAGAGTAAAAAAATAACCATAAGAATAAAAATGCTTATAACAGCAACACCATTAACATTAACAGGAACGACAACAACAATGACAACAATAAACAGTTTCATACTAGTATAATTCAGCAAAAAAAATAAATAAAGTAAATAAATATAAAAAAGCTGCAACCGCCCCATATCATTCTGATATCATTCTGAGTCGCAAGTATAAAAAGGAATCCAAATGAAAAGAAAGGTAAGGTAAACATATGATATACCGCTTTGTCCTGGTCAGTGCTATCATGGTGACATGGTATTGCAAAGACAACCTCTCACTCTATTCAAAAATGCTGGCTACATAGAAGGATGTGGAAGAAAATGTTGAGGACGCCTAAAAGACAGCTTTAGCAAGTCTAAAGATTATGGATATGAAAGCTAGAGGGAAGCATGGCGTCGGAGAGGCTGGAAGTGGCTACAGACAGATTCTAAAGTTCACAAGCAGCATGAAGCATAAAGACGTGGAGAGGAGCAGTCCAAGCTGTAGGAGATCTGAATGATGAGTTTGGAAGGAATTAAGGGGGCTCTTTGACCAGTGCTGCACCTGGAGCCCTTCCTACTTCATTTATACATATATTAAGACAAAAAGACACTGGGATTTTTCAGACCTAAGTGGTTGCTGTTCAACCACTTTCACTTGTTTCCACTCTAGACGTTACTGAATGTGAAGAGTGTCAACTGAAGAGTGTCATCATTTCCATGTCTGTGCTAACCGGCTTAGAGTATAGACTGGATCAGGAGCATAACAGCAACTCATGTCCTCCGTCTACCATTCTAGATGAACTGAAAGTAGGAGATTAGCAGAGGTTGTATCAGAAAGCCATCCAATTGGAGGAAGCAATAGGGAAACGCCATAGAATGATGAAAGGGAACGTTTTTCAAGAAGGATCCGATAACAGTCACCTCTGGTTTTGTCCATCTGTATTACTAGTGTGCAGTCGTCCTCAGGTCGTAAAAAACAAGGGTTGGGCAGACAGGGGTTCCTAGTGAGCGAGCAGCTGTACCAGCCCTGGTCTCTGCTGTATGCAGACAGCACAACCTTCTTCACACAACAGTTTGTGACACGAGAAGCCACTGGAAGCACATGGATGTTTAGTACTTTAGTATATCTGCTCATATTTTTCTGAAGGGGAAAATCACAGATTTTACTCAAGGGTTACAAGTACTAACACAGTCCTTATACGTCTCAGAGACTAGCATAAAGACCTCTGTGGCTCATCTTAGTTATGTGTGTGGTGCTCGTATGGCTCTCGGGCCACAATTAAAACTGTACATCAAAGTCACTATGCATCTATACAAACACCAACACTGCTCATCAGTGTTTTGTCTGTGAATGCAGCTTTTTACACAAGCTGTCATCTCATAGGTTGTATGATATCTTAGAAATGCACGTACAATCCCTGTGCTCAAATTCTTTTATTTCTGACTGGATACATAACCTAAAAACGCCAAAAAAGTCTTATGGCGAAAATCTTTCCCAGATAAATTTCCGGTTTGGCCTTAGCTAGTTCTTCTGCACAATGCCTAGCTACTGAAATCTGTAAATGCCTTTTATTTCAGACAGTCACTGAAGTGCCAAATGTTTCCTTCAGGGCTGAATCAATGTATGTAGCATGGCTATACAGCCTCTCATTGCTTTTGTGCTTATGGTACATGTTTGCTGAAATTGGCACTTCCAGTAAGCATTAGATCAAAGAGTAGATCGAAGGCTTCCGGTCCTGGCCAATAGGATTGCTGCTCTTACTGATGTCCAGGTCCCCTGGGAGCCTTTTTGGCATTAATTAGGGAAGTCTTTGTATACAGCCAGGTGCCTTTTGATGGGGGTCAATCTTCCTGAACTCACTGGGCTAAAGAGAGCAGCTTTAGTGCTTTTAGAGTTTTCATGATATGAACCTGAAGAGATTTAGACTTCACTTACAATAGTGCCAGTTATCAATCAATCATATTCCTCAAGGCCTGGATTCAGAGTCCCATCATCATTACAATCCCATGCATTCAATCACTGAGATTATCATAAAAAAAAATAAACATGGCTCATAAAACAAAAAAAAAAAATCTTTAAAAATCTGAGCTAATTTTAAAGGTTTAAATTTAGCTTTTTTGTAGCTATTGGCAGTCAGATTTTTGATGGCTGAACATGATACGATATAGCTTTATGGCAGGTACCCACACGGTTGATCATTTTAGGAACAGCATGACCAGAACCAAGGTGGTCTTTGATGGAGGTGATGTTTCTCAAAGCTGTGGAGGGTGCACAGCCGTCTGAAAGATGTAAGGTTTTCTTCGGTTTTGACATCTTATCCGTTTGGGCACTGTCTGTTTGTGTTTGTTTGGGTGTGGTATTCTTTGCAGTGCTTGTATAAGCTAAAGTGAGTTGGAGAACACATGGGACTGATAGTGTGTGAGTGAGCATTTTCAGTTTTCGTGTTGTTTTGGGGCATGAGTTTTAGTGTTCAGCAGTCCAGCAAAAAGTAGGCTTGCATGTTTGTGTGTTTGTGTGTGTGTGTGTGTGTGTGTGTGTGTGTGTGTGTGTGTGTAGGTGGAAAGTGGGTTATGTCACTGACAACCCACACAGAGGTCAATGGAGGGGGAGGTTGGGGGCACACACCCACCCACAGCCACCTCAGAGGGCATCGAGTCATCATGGTGGAGGAATAAGACTTCTCACTCCACTACGCCTCTGCCACCTTCTTCTCAGTCCCGTCCCCCTTCACAGAGATCTGTTAGCCGGCCTGAAATCAGTCCATCGTCTCACGTTTTCCCCTGGGGCATGTTTCAAATGGAGATCAAATAAAAAGCACGAGTTGCTGTGAAAACTAAGCCTGCAGCTCTCAGGAAACCTGCTGAATGTCATGCACATTTTGGTCCAGTGAACACTGTGGATTAATGCTGAGATGCAGAACTCAACTGGAACTGGTCAGCCATGCATGAGAGAATATGAAAGATCAGAGATCGAACTGTACTAATCTGAACTTTGACCCTTGTGAGCACTGAGCACTGTCCAGTGAGAGTTTACAGATGAAGTGGATCCCAGCCTTCCCAAGTGAAATTCTGATAAAGCTGATCAATGGCAGAGAAGGCCCAGTCATTCATTCATCTCTACAATCTCTTGAATGTTTACAGCCGAGCTGGGGTCAGTCACGACCCCTTCCCCTCCTACCCTCTCCCTCAAACTCTCAACACCCTGATGCTTTCTCCCTCAGACTGAGACTGATCTGACACCAGCTTAGATGGCAGGCCTGCAAAAGAGCACTGGGAGTGTGGGGTTGGGTGGGGGTTGGCGAGTAGCCATTTTGCTCTTAGCCTTGGCTGCCACAGGATGAGAGGCTGTCGTAGAGAGAGTCACTCAGTGATTCGGGCGTCTCCAGGGCCTGCGGCCGGCTTGGGGACAGGATGTCATCTGGGCGCTCCTTCACCAGCTCTAGTCCACCCTCCTTGCCTACCTCCGGCCCGCCCGGAATACGGCTTTTCCCCCTTCGGTTCATCCCCATCTGGGAGGCCAATGGAAGACCGCTGGGATCAACTTCTCTGGGTCCCTGGGGCAGGCCCTGTTTCTGAAACACAAAACCACAAACAGAATATAGCAATCCATTTAATGTTTTAATCTCAATGTGATTTTCAACCCATGATAAAATAAAGGTAAATGTCCACTCAATATTGCTGTTGATGTAGGCAGCAGTCGCATAAGTCATTTTCTGTAGTATAAGGTACAAAAATAGTAAATACTGAATATGCTAGGACTGCATCAAAACCTGTGCTTGCATACATAGTGTCACCCACCCACACACAGTCATATTGTATGTTGACAATGACTTTCAGTCAAGGTCTTTAAGGTCTTTGTTATTTCTTAAAAAATACCTTGGCAATGACAGGATTGACACTGAACGTACCACCTTCTCATCATCTTACACCCCCAATACACCTCCACCTTCTCATCTTCCCACCCCCCTCCCCCCAAAAAACTATGTTTGCTATGTGCAAAAATGGGCAGAACTAGAGAATGAGAAAAAGGGAGAGCTGGAGAACTGACATGTTTGAAAGAGCAGTACATGGATAAAGAACCTTTTTTCTTTTTTTGCATCATTTCCATGGCAACACCTGTTCTGGCTTGTCAGGAAATTGGTCTTGTTGATAATGAGTGTCACCTCTAGCTATATGTTTCTCTCTTTCTCTCTCTCTCTCTCTCTCTCTCCCTCTCTTTCTCTCTCTCTCTCTCCCTCTCTCTCCCTCTCTTTCTCTCTCTCTCTCTCTCCCTCTCTCTCCCAACCTTTTCCCCACCTGTATCCTCCCATCCTCTGTTCGCTTAGCCACAAGTGTGAGTGCCCCACACAGGGAAAAAGTATGACTTGATAAGTGATGCTCGAGGAGGAGGCTACTACCACGCAGACACAATGTGAATGATGCATGCTGATGACTTCATTTGATGTGCTAGTCGTGGATGAATGCACAACTCACAATATCTTCAAGTGGGCTCAGAGCAGGCTGTGACTGCTTTGTGCACACTGGGTATGTCATGCATGTCTGGGAAAATGCATAGGCATATGGTTGTGGTTTGTGTGTGGGCGTGGATAATGTTCTAATAGACACATTAGCAGTGTGTTTAAATTCATACACACTCTTTCAAACTCTTTACATGGTCACAGTCCTCCCATTTCATTCCTGACCTCCCACACAAAACCTGACAGAAAAATGACTTCTGATTCATCCTTGCTATCCTTCCAAAAGATAGTGGCAGAGAGCCATTTCACTAAGGGGATGATCAAGAGGTGATTTGCCCTTTAAATGTAGGCCTTTCACAAATGATTTACGTCAAAAACGTATTTTTTCTAACGTGTACAGACAGAGTGATTGAATGAACATGATGAGTAGACAGGAGCCAGTGAAAGAGTGAAGAGCCTTGACATGTTGCCCTGATCACTGATGAAGCTGATGGCATACCTCCACGACCAGACTCATTGACAGAACATATCAAAGCATTTAATCAAACACTGGCTCAGGGTCAAGAGAAAGCAGACTATTCACACTATTTATTTTTCTTGTAGATGCAAAACTACTTTTTTATTATTTAGTTGTTTATTTTAAGGCAGGCAGCAATCTAGACAATCTAATGAGCAGAGAAAATAATGTTGAATTGAAATGATGCCGTTTAACGTGGACTACACATGTCCGGAAATGTAGTCTTGGACTAGTACAATAGGTATGCAAAGGCTTACCTAGATGTTATCACGGCAAGTAGGCTACCCAAAGCAAAGCCTACACCTGATTCACATCATTTACTATTTACTATTCATTTATTCTTTCCTCGTCATTAATTTTACCCTGACCCTCTCCATCTCTCTCATGGCACACATACAGCTACCACAACTACCTAAAATAGGTAAAAATATATAAATTTTGAAACAGAGTGCAAACTGGCTTTGTAGGACACACTGAGTGGTACATGGAGTTGTCAAATTTACAAACTGCGGGAGGATAAGTGAGTCAACTCTCAGTTGAAATGGCTGGCAACATCAAAGCACTGGATTTGGTGCCAAAGGACTACGAGCACCGAAAAGCAATCTGCACTCACTGTAATCTTAGTCACCAGATGAAAGCGTCAATGAACTGACTAATTGTAAGGTGGGATGGACGACCTACTCTTCGTGATGGTGTTCCTTGCCCAGATGGCTCCAAATCTCCTTGGACACCGATGTAGACGTCTGTGGAACCAGCGGATCCCTTCAGATTGGGGAAGGTCCAGTTCTTCGAGGGGGGGTTTTGTACATTGGCCCCATAGGCATCAATGTCTGCAAAATGGAGTAAATGGAGTTCTCACAGTCATACTGGCCAGCCTGTTGTTGGGGGCTAACAAAATGACTCATGGCTTTCAAACACATTTCTGGAGTAATATGAGATAATTAGGGCAAAACCTATTTGCTGTTTAATTATGAGTCTGACAGACTAAATTGTGGGGGAACGAGAGTAAACTGTATATTCAGTGCTCCTACCACACGGCTATCAGCTAAATGCATATATGGGAATTAAATAATGCATTTGGTAAAATTATATCAAAAGAGCTAAAGGCTGAAAGTCCTTTTTGATGTTTAGGGCCACTAGTGGAAAAACAGTACCACTAAGTACAATCTTGCTTTCTTTGCTCATGATATGAAATCACACAATTGTAGTATAAATTTCTAAATATGTAATTTCTAAATGGTTGTCAGCGACAATCAATCAGACCTTCCACTATCACAATACACATCATGCCAGACACACACACACACACACACACACACACACACACACACACACACACGCACACAACCTATAACACCTCGCACACCGACAATCAATTATTGTTTGCTTCCTTTGACACCGTAGGCATAGACATCTCCGCTGAGATGCAATACACAAGTTTCAGACAAAGGAAGAACTCATGCCAAATGGTCAAAGGGGGACAACAGAAATGTATTTAAACTGACTGTTTGCATTTGTATGTCGAGTTTGTATGGTGGCAGTTTAACGCACGCACTGTATCAGGCTCCCGGATTCGTTACAATAAACCTCGAGGAATTTTGCCTTTGCCACTATTCATGTTGAGTCGTCTCTGTTAGTTGTTGGGGTTTTATTTTTTGGACTACACAATCATGACAACTAGAATGGTAGGTCTCTAGTCGATCTTTACCTTCATGGATGGTGGTGGAGAGATGCATGCTGGAACCTTTTCCCTCGAGGCCCCCGCCATAGAGTGCAGATGGGTTCACCTCCTCCAGGGACGACAGCTCTCGCTCCAGAGTACGCGCCTTTCGAGGAACCTTCATTAAGGGCCCATGTTTCCCTTGGGAGGCAGAAAACCCTTGCTCCCCATGAGGCTTTGTCTTGGGGATGCTTTTGCCTGCTGCACTGCTGGCATAGTCAGGTAGAGGGAATGTTCCAATGCCACTGTCCAAAGTACGCATGGAGGCCCCAGAGCCTGTTACAAATGACAAGTGATAATAAAATGGACAAATGTTCTCTAATGACAACCAAAAAGCTGTTAAAAAGCTGAAAAGTAAAGAAACTTCCAAATTTCTTCCAAAAAACAACAAAATAAATGAATTTACAGACATGTTTTTCATCTGGTAATGAAAATTAAGAAATTTGCAGAAAAACAAGCCCAAATCTCAATCAATAACCAAGATTATGATTCGGCAAGAGAGCTAACATTCACATTATAATAATATGAATAATAATATGAATAATCCGCATTCTTAGTCGCAACATGGTTCTTGTCATGTAAGCTGCTGAAGTAGACTAAGACTTTATGAGTTACATTCAATTTGTAAAACAACCAGACAACTTCCATATATTCTCTGGGGAGCGGGAGTAGGAAGGAATTAGGTGAAACGTCCCCCCTGGTAGAAATTAATGCAGAGCCAACAATCACCCAAGTATGGTCCCGTTCACTCTCTCAGGTAGAGCTACAGACCTGGAGGGATCAGATCCATCAGATGCCGATGCAATTACAATTCATGTCAAAACTTAACAAGAGATGGTGGCCCTGATGTGTTCTTAGCCAAGGGGCACAGGGCTATGTGCCATGGACGTGGCAGCCAAGCTAGCTGGAAGAGGCCGACAGGGCCACTTTATTAGGGTTTACTGAAGAGATTGAGCAGTGAATGAAGGAAGGTGATACCTGTGAAGTGTTGTGAGCTCATGGATTCTGCCAGGTTTTCATCAGATATCACCTCATCACGACCTACCATGTCTGGACCCTTAAAATGACCAGGAGGAAATAAACAAGCAAAATGTTTTAAGAGCCAACACACTGCAATTTCAAATTAAATATAAACTCATCAATCATCATAATCATAGTCATTTATGTGACAAGAACAGACATTACAGATATAGAAGGCTGACTCCACAAATTGATAGTTGGCTAGACAGCTGAATGCTGTGACAAGTAAGAGTTAAAAAATGTACTATTAATGAATGATACTGATAATCCTGATAATTATTAAATATTACTTTTACTATTATTAATAACTGTTAATTAATACTGAGTGCGCCCTTACTTTGTCCATCTCATCCCTACTCTTTGTGTGACTCATGCCATTCCTCTGGTGGAGAAATGTAGGTTGAGATCTTTTGGAGTCAAAGGACAGGCGTCTGTGAGCCATGCCAAAGCTGGTGGCTCCTTTGTCATCCACCCTGTGGACAAAATCATTTTACATTAACCTCCTTACTGATATACATATCTTGTCACCTCAGTTTAAGTTTCAATTATTTAAATTTTATTTTATGTTTTACATCACTAGTGTTAGTTATCACTGAGTGACAGTCTATTATCATCTTGTCGGAGGTTTCAAACCTTTGCCATTACAGAACATTTTGTTATGGACAATGGGGTAATAAATATTCTATGCAATATTCTATACTCTATATGTAAAATTTAAATTTTATTCATAATACAGTGGAATAGAGCGTTTTCTTCAATCCATGGGCCATGGCTCTAAAGCCCTAAGTGAGTCATTTTGTAAAAACTTTCACTTACCTGTTTAACAACTGCTGCATGAAGTTGTCAGCAGTCACTCCACGGTACATGAGGGAGAGCTGCCCCTGTGCTGGGTCCATTACCACCTCGCATGAATGTCCTCTACCAGTGCGATCCAGTGGCATGCCAACGCCCACCCCATTCACGTATGCCCTCTCTTCCTCAAGGGCTTTTCTGAGGTCCTCTGCTTTTTCCATCAACTTGGAGATGTTCAGGCTCTCCACCACTTTCCTTGGGCCAGCCTTGGAGTCCTTGTTGGCGGTAGCAGAAGCAGAGGACGATGCAGAAGATGACATGTTGAGCCTGAGCTTGGACATCTCTGGCTTGCGGCTGAGTGCTGGCAGTTTGCTTTTCTTCAGGCCAAACCAGCTGGCAATGCCGTTGGAGGTCTTCTGTTTTGTCTCCACTGCCTGGCTACGATCCTGCTCCTGGAGCTTGAGCACATTCTCCTCAATCCCACGCATCACCTTCTGCTCGATGGCAGACTGCAGACCTGTTGCAGACGGCAGAGGCTTCTTCTCCTCTAAAGACTGTGTGCTGACAGATGTTTCAACTGGTGGTCTGGGAGGAGGAGGAGGTGGGAAGCTCTCAGCATGAACAAACTTCTTTTTGCTGGCGGTAAGCTTTGATTTGTCCTCTGGGCGAGCAGGGTGCTTCTGAGCCTGTCCACGGTCATCATGAGCAGGCTTCATGCCTCGAGGATAGGAGGATGCCTGGCCAGCTTTGGAGGGAGACTTTGATGGCACCTTAGTAGGACTGCTCTGGGGGCTTGGTGAAGTCTTGCTGTGGTGGTTCGGTGGAACTTGACATTTACCATAGCTACGCATAACAACAGGGGGGTCGGTCGAGGATGATGTTCCCATTTTTATCTTTGGGCCTTCTGATTTGGCAACATATACCCTTGGTGTGAAAGTTTCCATATCTCCTTTGCTGGCCAATCCTGCTACTGCTGACTTAGGACTGGCTTCATGGCATGTACTAGGATACTTTGTGTAGCCCCCTAAGCTAGTCTTAGGGTAAGGTTTTCCATCTAAAGAATCAGTATACTTTGGATGCCTCTGTTCAACTACACTGCGGTCACATTGTCGCTCAGCAGTTTTGCTGCGTTCGTTATTGCCTTGGGTAGAAGACGCAGGTGCTCTACCCACTATGCACTGTGCTTCTTTCTTATCCATGGGCTGATGTAGATCCTCATTGCTCTTCAGCTTCCCAAGAGCAGCAAGGCGCTCTTTGAAAGGATGATGGCTGGTCTCGTTTTGGGGTTTGGCAGAGACCGTTCTTTTGGGCAGTGATGGGGGTTGATCTCCTTTCCTCGAGCCCGTTGTTGTTTGAACTGACTGGGTGGCCTCAGGAGCCTGAGGCTGAACAGCTTCAGTTACATTTCTCTCCTGTGGCCTGTCCTTCATGCTTGAGTAAGTGGAGACTCGCTGGGCCTTGCTGGATGCAGAGGATGAGGAGGAAGGCAAGCTAAAGTGTTGGTGGGGTTTGTGCCATACAGGACTCTCCGTGTCAGTCTCCTCCTCATCTGAGGAATCTGAGGGGGAGTCACCTGTGCCCCCAGACGAATCTGAAGTCTTGGAAGGAGGGCTGAGCAACTTTTCATCACATGTGTTCCTCTTCTGTTTCTCTGTTGCGCCTCCATCTCGTTCAGGGTATGAAGTGAACTGTTGCAGACCATTTGATGCAGCCAGCTCTGACACATTCTCATAGTGGGGTACCTTCTGTGAGTTTCTCTGGGACTGGCTTGAAGGATGGGGTGCCCCCTTAGAGGCCCGGCCAGGCTTTGGTGCTGAGTGGCTGCTGTAGCTTACCTCCTTCACAGGGACAGTGGAACAGAGGTTGTCATCAGGCTTTGGGGGAGACGTGGGTGCCGAGTGTGTGCCAGGGTAAGTGTCTGTTTTGGGAGAGGATGTTGATGAGGACACCTTTTCCCTTTCAGTCGTGGTGGCTTTGCGCATCATAACAGGCGAGTGGTACACCTCATAATTGTTGTTCCTGCAGGGGATCTTGGAGCTACGGGTGAGCTGGGGACTGAGGCGTAAGGCTTGAGCAGTCTGAGGTCGCTCCCCGATCGCAGGGATCTTGAGGAACTTAAGCAGCCGTGATGGGGAGGAGATCGGGGAGGGCTTGGCCTCGCTAAGGCATGAGGGCGGAGAGGTGGGGCTGAGTGCAAATTTGCTTTTCCCAGAGGATTGCTGCTGTTGCTGTGGTGTGGCTGAGCTGTTCTTCTCTGGCACCGGAGCCGGGGAATAGGAATCCACAGCCACTTTCTTTGATACAGATGTCTCGTTGGAGGAGAAGTATACCCCATTACAAACCTTCTCACCGTCCTCACATTCTTCATTTTTCACAGTAACATCAGTGTCCACAACCAGGTAGCAGCACTCCTGTTCAGCTAATGTGCCACTAATGTGACTTTGATCTTGGCTATGAGTCAATGGTGGTACTTCGACATGTCTTCCATCGTCACATTGGAGGGCACTGTCCGAACTTCTAGACAGGGATTTCCGGAACTTCTCCGGGGTTTTGTCCTTGTGGTGCTGTAGACTCCTAGTCTCGTCTAATGGCTCCTGACTTCGATCTGACGCCCCAGACTCAGATCCACTGGCTCCTCTGTCTGTCCGTGTGCTGTGTGTGTAGGAATGACTTGTGCTCTCCAAAGAGGGTGTGCCAGTGTGCAGATTGACACCTGCAGTGGCCCCCTGCTGATGACTTTCCACCCATACCTGGCCACCAACGTCCTCCTCTCGTACTGGTAGAGAGATGGAGGTGATGGGAGCAGCAGCAAAAGAACCAACATGCCCTGAAGTGCCTTTCAGCAGGCTGTCCAGGCTGCTTTTCTGCGCAAAAAGCCGACAGGAAGGGCAGCCCCCATGCCCTCGGCCATCCTGCAACACCCCTTCAGCGCTGGCGTATTCATGGATGTCAGAGTCTGAGCTGGAGTGCCTGCAGTGAGGAGTGCGGGAGACAGAGGGCCCTGGGAAATCTCCTGGAAACAGTGACTGCCCCACATCATGGTAGGAAGAGAGACATGATGATGGGTGGAACTTCAGTGGATCTGACTCCTCTAGCTTGCGGAGGACTTCCAGGATGTGTGCTTTCTTCTTAAAGAATGGAGACAGGGCATCCATTGAGGTGGCTGGGCCTCGAGCTTGGCTTGGGGTACCATTCTGTGTGCGATCACTAGTGTTCTGTAGTAGTTAAAAAAAAAACAGATATTTTATAAGATGTAGAATTTCTGTTTTTTTTTCCAATGTCAATAGCCAGGAAAGGCAACATAATTAGATGATAACAATGAAATAAGTTTTTTGACCAAATGGTCCTTGAAATTACTTGGCTGTAAAGATTTTTTGCCTTGTGAGTAGTGTTTAAAAGTTTTATAAGTTGAGGCCAGTTGTCTGGCTTGTGTAGGTGGACAGACTGACCTGCAGGCAGACCGATATTTTGAAAGAGGGTGGCTACCTCATGGTGTTGGAATGATAATGACAAAGACATCCACAAAGACCTGCAGATAACTAATCCTCTGCCCAGCCCCTGAACAGACTCACTGGTGATTAATAAAGAGTCATTCTGAGGGTGACCTCTTCCTCCACACATGAGGAAGTAAATGAAAGTGGGCAGGGGTGGGGAGGACAGGATTGAACTGTGGTGAGTTTGGTTTCACATGGTTGGTCCATCCTAAAGAGGTGGCTTTATCTTTAATTAAAGAAGCAATTAATTCTGCAAAATACACCCTCCGTCCACCCCCTCCCCCTGCCACACACACACACACTCACACACACACACACACACACACAAAATGCACATGCAGACACACATTCACCCTCAAGCTTTCTTGCTTCACCCTCCTTTCACCTTTCTATGCTGAAGAAGCCAAACTCTTCAAACAGAAGCCATCCCTAACTTGTGACCCCACAGGACACTACTGCATGAAAGCAGAGAGAAGAAGGGGAGGCAGTGACATGAAGGGGACAGTACAAACAATGATGTAGGGCTTCTGCGGCTTAGCAACTCACACAGCTACAGCACTACATGCACTACCTTAACCCCATAGCCTAAAGGAATATGATAAATCGGATTCTAGAAGTCTCAGCTGAAGAGGTCATGAAAATAATGTAATTCATGGTTTGAGATAATGATTCATCCAGCCGACTACAACATGGGATTCCAGATGGGTAAAATTAGAAAGTTGTGGGTTTGGACGGGGTGTTTTGCTCATTCAAGGTCCATTTTGAGGAAGTTTTGGGTCATAGTCTTTGTACTTTTTTTTATATATGATTGAATTACAGTATATAACTATTACTCAAGCTCAACTCAACTACTCAACTACTCAATTACTCAACTAAATGATCTTTTAATAAATTACACTTGGATTAATCTTAAACACTTTGATGATTAAATGGCCACAGAGTTTGAGTTTGGCCTTATTGATAACACTGGACTTTCTCTGTTGTCACATAATCAGGAAGCAGGTTTACAACTAATGCTGCTTTAAGACCATTGAACTTGGGTGTGAATGTTGACTTATGTCATGTGAAACAATCATTTCTGTCTTATGAGTTACAAGAGATGCTGTGAAATCAGCCATCAAGACAAAACAGCACACATAAGTGAGGTGTCTACCCAATGCTTGTATCACAGATGCCAATTTTCAGACAGATCAAAACAATAGAAGAGGATGGACAGAGAGCGGGAAGAGGGCACTCATCTCAGTGAGAGGCAGAGGGATGAGGGAAGGATGGAGTGTCTTCTGTGTTTTGAGGCAACGAAAAAAATCTATATTCAATTCGACATCTCTGTCCCCCAATCCACTCAAAGAAAGCAATCAGGGGACTTTAGGGCCGTAATGATTGGGATGCGTGTCCCCTACGTGCATCACCATAGGACCAATCTGTCAGCAGTGTTTGTGCTTTCTCCTCCGGCTATAGTGCAGCTCACAGCTTAGAAATATAAAACAGGCAGGATGTGTAAAGTGGCATTGAGAAAACTACACTGAGGCGAGATTCTTGGCCCTAGGGGGGGGCGGGGCGGGACGGGGGGTTACTTAGCCATTGCAGCTGAACAACCAATTTTATAGTATAGAGGAAGGAAATTAAATGAAAAGATACGAGAGCAAAATCAGAAAAGGGGAGAGATGGAGGTGGTGGAAGTGGTGATGGTGGTGGTGGTGGGGTGCTGGGAGAGGAACCAACAATATCAACAACACAAACAACAGGAACTCCAACCATGTGGATCATCAAACCCTCTGTCATTGTGTGAGATTTATTACTGTATTAGACACAGGGCTGAACACTAGACCTGAAAAGGTTTTTCGTTTTTCTCTCAGCCTGCATCCGGCAAGCATGCAGACTGTTGAAAGAGTCTAAATGTCCGCAACTATCACAAACACACTTTCAGAGATTACACACAAAAGACCAAGGGCCAACACTCTCAACTATACAAGAAGTTGTATCAGTTAATAGACTGATTTCCAGGTAGAAGTTAAAGTACGATCCATAAGACAGACAGTTTGCTTATAAGCATCCTAGCTGTTGCTGTTTTTAACATACCATATGTTTGATGTCATTTACTGTAAATTTATAGCAGAAAAAGTTTGGTATGGAATGTTATTGTTTTAGCCTATGTTGTTTTTGATTTTACAGTTAAAGTGGTCTACATTGACATGAGCTAGTGCCATGGATGCTGAAGATTTGATACTCTACAGCTTTACCCTTCATTGAATATCATATTACGCATGAGAAGTTATATACAAAGCTATATACTTTACTATGCTAAGCCCTTTGCCTTACCCTATTACAGTACCTGACAGTACTGACCTTCCAAAATGATGTTTCATGTCAGAACTGCATCAAATTATAATATCTGTTGCTGTAAACCTGACAAACAATCAAGAAAATTAGCCAAATCATTTTCATGAGCCTTTCTGTACAGAGTTGTTGGCAGTGTAAAAATCAGTTGATGAAATGACGCACAAAAAAAAAAATCAGGCTTCCAGATCTCATTTCTATGCACCGTGGTCTATTATTAAACACTGAATTGTAATCAAGTAATCAAACACATTGCCACCAATGACTGTGAAGTTCGCCTCACACCAACCTTCTAATGAAATGAGCCAGGGAAGATACAAAGACAAAGCAGACAGAGCCCTAATTTTTTGACGAGGACTGGAAGAGAAGGTGATAACTGCTATGGCTTGAAATATAGGACAAGCCATTGGGTGTAGTAGCCATACCTTGTGACGTCGCTCAGAACACCTGGTGGAGCTTCAGCTGTATAATATTGCCAAGCTTGTTTCTGTCTTTAATGGATATAAATTCTGAGTTGTATTGTAATAAACTAATTATTTAGTAGTGTGCATGATCAGGTGATTCTGCTATGCAACACAACCCAATGCACTCTGCAGGTGAAGGGAAACAAATCTGCTTTCAAGAATACAGTAATAATGTACCAGTGATAATAGGACAAATAGCCAAAAAAGCCATCTTCTGACATACTGTGGAGTATCAAGGCAAAGGGGCCATAGCAGAGGCTTACAATAACACAGGCCTTATAGAGGTGCCTAGAGATGCCAAGCTGACAGTTTCACTAGGCAAAGGCAGATTATGGTGTTTAAAGAAACTGTTTTACGAGGAGCAAAATACCTGTTCAGATTTGAGCAACGTTCACACTTTGTAAAAGTCAGGACACTATCCCCATTTTCCCACTTTAGAAATCACTAATTAGGTCTCTCCACAAATATTACTGTCTCAAGCACTACAATATCAAGGATAGGTGTGTAATGTGGTTGTGAAAAAAAATGAAATGCAGAGGAGAGCAGTGCAATGGTCATGTTTTTGTTATTGAAATGATTCCTTGTGCAAAAGGTCCTGCACATGCCTTTGCCTAAAATAGATGTTTTTAAGAATGTGTTTTCTATTGATCACATTTAGTGTTGACTTAAGTCATTTTGAAAACAATCTTTATGTTTGGCCAAGTTAGGCAAATTGGGTGTGGTATTTCAATAAGTTTTGTGAAATATTTGAATAAAAGGAGCCAGGTTTTTGTGTGTTAACAACTGAGAAAAAGTTAAAATCCAAGACTATAGTTTTGCACTTCCTTTGTGCAACATTGTGGCCGGTGAATCAACAAGTCTAAAGTAAATAATGTGAAAGCTTGTTTGTATGTATATTTGTTTGTTTATTCATTAAAAACAAACAGCTTACCTTGGCTTCCCCCTGGCAGTGAGACGCTACCATCTTCTCTGTGCTCTTCACAGTGGCGTCCAAATTGTGCTCTGGAAGAGTCACCGATGGCAACTGCAAAAACAAGAAGTGATTAGGAGGTTTGGCCAAACAAATGCACCAATTACATGTCCAAGATGTTGCAGGTATAGCATTTCCACTGGGACCATCTGGGCCAGGACAAATTGTGCAGTGTGGAGAATGCTTGAGCGTAATTGATTGGTGCATTTGATGGAATTGAATTTGTTAAATTACTGTCTTTTGTAATCAGACTCCCTGTGGGAGAGAATGTAGAGAAAAAATAAAATAAAATAAACAGCAGACGATGGTCTTTTCTGACTGGTTAGTGTAGGCAGTCGGAATAGGAGGCATAAGTATGGCAAGATGTATCTAATAAACATGGAGGATACAGTTGCAAACACTCAAACAAAACCAAAAGGCACACTACACACACACAAGCACACACTCAAATATACCAACCCGCAGTCCCAATTACAATGCCATCCATCATACTCTCACTAACCTACAGTATATAAAAAAACATACACTTGGAAGAAATTGCATTCGCCCAGGCGCACAGACCACTTTTCAGTCCAGTCCTCCTGTCCAAAAGTAATTAAATTGCATGGGCCGGAAGAGATAGCATCACATACTCTTATGCAGTCGCCAAAGCAGAAGCATATAGGGAGAGGGGGATGAGGGAACAGAAGGAGGTTGGATGCATATTGGTTGGGGGGGGTGGAGGGAGCTATTATTTCTGGTCATAGATGCATTCACCCACTTCCTGAATGACACAGTGACGAAGTCAATTGGGGCCGTTTGGGACAGTTTCCATTTCCATTCAGTGTGACAGAAAATGCCATTTCACCCGCTTAGCAATTACAGTCAGAATTTGTTTGGATTAAAACCAACATCAAGATTTCTCTTCAAGATTCACTTCTTTTCAAACTCTCCCACCGTCACCTCCACTCGACTCTCCACCTCCTTTTCTCTCTGACGTGAAGCTACCGGAATACTAATGCCAATGATAAGTGTGTGCGTGTGTTTGTATGTGCGTGTGTGTGTGTTGATTTCTGCTTGAGTGTATGTATGAGAGAGAGAAAAGTAGAGAGAGAGAGAGAGAGAGAGAGAGAGAGAGAGAGAGAGGAAGAGAAAGAAAGAGCAGTAGAGAGAGAAACACAGAGAGAGAAGAGCTCTGCCTGAATAACAAGACAGGAAAAAAGAAAGAGAGTGTTGTTGCAGAGAGGAGAGAGGCAATAAAGAGGAGGTGCATACTGTACAGTAAACATACACATGAAGGGCATCACTGATAGAGATGAGAGGAGAGGAGGAAGAGGGAGAGAAAGATGAGCAGTGAATGAAAGAGAAAAAAAACGACCAAATGTTAGAGGGAAGCTATTGGGTCCAGGGAACGAGAGGAGGAACAGAGTGAACCAGGCAGGAGTCACACACTTCCCAGAAATTACCAAAGTGACCTCTAACCAACTGGCAGTTACATCAAAGAGCCAAGGCCCTTATATTCACTTCTTTCTTGCAGAATACTTGCTCATGAAATAACAACACAGTCACAGCACGAGCAAAAGCAGGCCTAACCCGTTAAACACAACATACTAGACTGTATGCCACCTTTTCACCCCACATAAAGGCATTTCTTACTATGCACTATATGTGCACTGCAGGGTGAATAAGAGGATGCTTCAAACTGTACACACAAACAGCAATTCTCAGGGAAAAGATTTTAAAATTTCAATTTCTTCCCAAGCATGCATGCAATAACATACAGGGCTATCGTTTGTGCAATAGTGCTAGAAGCTAAGCATCTTTCGACAAATTCTGTCATCATTCTTTTCAATTACATTATATTAGAATCTATAATATATAAAATTACATGTTATAACTATATAACATAGAAAAACAATTGATATTGTCTTAAATGCACTTTACAGAGCTAAGCCAAGCTTTTCCAGAGGAAGGTCTAGGCTGACAGCAGCTGGGAAAAACTCCCTTTTATGAGGAAGATTACTCGGGTAGCCACACATGTGATGATAACAGATTGCCTGGACCGCTGAATTGCAGACCCACAAATAACCGTCACCGACGAGTCACATCCCCACTCCAGAAAAACAATCACCGTAGCAACGGGTGGCTAACCGAATCACCATGACAGCTCTGAAGCTAATGCAGAGTGATTGAGCTGCCCAGCGATTCCCCCTCCTGCGAAAGCCGGCCTCCCTAATTTTGAGACATTTGTTCTGTTAACGAGGACATGCGTGACAGGCACGGAACAGTGCTGCACGGCTCTTTCTTTGTGACTCAGGGAGCGGGCCACTGATGAAACGCCAAAAATTGGGTGAGCGCAAAAATATGGGGAGGGAGAGGAGAGTGAGAGATGATGTTTAGGATGAGTTCATTATTTTTTTCTTCTCTTTCACTCTACCTCTGGGAGTGCGATATGCACAGCAGTCACAAACACAGTGATGAGTTCTACTTGACTTCTTGTCTCATGGGGAGAGAACATACAAGAAAGGGCTGATGGTATCGGAAGTGGGGATGCGCTGCTTTGGCTATACTCATTTTATAGGCAGATGATGCAGAACCCCCAATGTTGCTACCTTTTGAACGAAAAACAAAAAACAGAGCTTCAGCCCAAATGTTTTTCTCATTCTCAGGCTCACAAAGTGGCGAAATTCGTCTGCAGTCCTGCTGTTTGATTTCCAAAGAGGCCTGAAAATGTGACGCCTCCATAACATGCAACAAAACATCGGCGAATTCACACAACTGCACAGGGGGCCCATCAAAAACAAACACGTTTTGTGCAGTACCTCAAGTGTCACGTTGAGAGGTGTGTGAGAGGAGAGTCATGCATTCATCAGCACGCCACTTTGCTCTTGACGGGCACACTCAACTGGGCTAATGACATTTCTGTCCTGGCCGAGGTGTGCGTTGTGTCAGCTCCGAGTGGAGACGCTGGAGCACCTCTAGCTCAGCACAGATATGGGTCGGGTTTAAGCGACGCATTTGTTCTGCTGGTGTCACAAGTTGGGATGAATGCCATGAGATCGCATGAGATCAGGGACCTTGGCAGGACAAGTGTGTGTGTGTGTGTGTGAGAGAGAGAGAGAGAGCTTACTTTAACCTACTTATCTCAGGATTATTCTGATACATTGCTTGTAATTCACAAAATGATGAACACTTAAGTATGTCGGAGTGTTCCTTAAAAGGCTGTGCGCTGTAAATACTAGCCATCACCAAATGCATTCTGCACTATCAATGCGCTAGGACTGCACATCTTACCTGTTGAAGGGGATTGGGGTGGGGGTGGAGTTTTTGAGTGAAGAGCTCTGTCAGCGTCCTGTTTTGCCTTTCCAGGTCAAAGACACGCATTTTCAGCTTGATGCATTCTTCCCGCAGGTCCTGAAAACAAGCACGCGCACACACACACACACACACACACACACACCATTGTTTACTTGATCCGTATATTACTAATACTCTGAAATTCATCACACTAAGCAATAGAACTAATGACTAATAAAGGAAATGAAACTGAGTCTTGTCATTGAAATGTTAAGCCAAAGTAATTAAACACTTTTTGGTACCTTTTGATTGAGAAGGGCCTGTACCACATGGTTGGCAACCTAAAAAACACAGACATGAGCAAATTTAAGGATAGATACACCATACACACACACACACACACACACACACACACACACATATATATATATATATATAAATACACAAATATATTGAGAGAGATACTAAGGGTACTAATGTTAACAAGTTGTTTGGTGTGGAATAGTGTAGATTATGCAGGAGGATGCTATGGTAACAATACAGCAAATGTGTCATTGCAAGTAGCGTAGCGTATATGGTGTTGTACAGCTATATGGCCTCTGAGACAAAAGACCTTCTCACAGCAGTCTGGAGTGTGTGTTGTCTTTTGCCACTGAACATACTCGTATGTCTGGAGCGTGTATTGTGGTGTTGTGCAAGAGGCGATGGCCATTGTCAGGTATAAACAGCAGAGACAGAACACACAGATTCAGGCTTCAGACTCAGATTCAGACTTTGAACAGATGACAGGATGAGTCGGGTCAGGTTGTGTTAAATCAGAACTGGACACAGGTGGCTGGCATGCACTTTCTATGTTCAAATTACCTCGTCCAGGCACCTCTCATACGCCTCTCTCTGGCTTTCGTTTGCGAGGGCAAGGGCCGAATTTTCAGCCTACAAAAAAAAAAAACACATGTAGGGATAAGGAGTTGAGATTAAATAAAATATTTATTTCATATTTAAAGCAGGACAAAATAAAAAGCATATTTCTATATGCTTTTAGGTAGCTTAGACAATAAGATACAGTATAAAGACTGGAATTTGAGAAAAGGTGCAAAATCAAATAAAAGAGGTTAATAATTGGAGCACTGATTTGAAAAAAGAATTCAGTTTGTTTTAACATCCAAAGGCCTCCAGCAGAAACTGTTTAACTGTAAAGACATGGGCACTGCAGGAGACAAGGGGTGAAATAGCAATGGAAAATGTAAAGTAGAGAAGATGTTGAGAATAAGACATGTTTGTTTTTATCCTTCTCTTTCTATTTCCAGAAATATCTCTTGCCAAAAGCACATCAATCAAATGGTCCCTTACTGATCCCACTGTGGTGATCTGTGTGTAACTGTGATAATGAGAGAGAAAAACAGAACAACTTTGATGTTTGTCTGTGTGTGTGTTTGTGGTGTGGTGTGTGCAAATATGCACGTGTGGGTGAGGCAGACTCAAAGAAATATCTACTCCCCCCCCCCCCCCCACCACCACACACACAAGTTCCCTAAGCAACTGTCCAGTGCACAAGAAGACAAGGAGACCAGCTTGCTCCCCTTCCAACATCGATTCTGGTTTTAATTGTTTGGGGAGCAGTGTTGCCTCATGATCTACTTGTCTGGGTGCATTTGCGAGTAGAATGGAGGGGAAAATCAAAGCCAGGCTGCTGGTAGATCTTCAGTGACAATCTCCCCTTAGAAATCATTGCTGGCAGAATGGAAGAGGTGACAAAGTCGATCGGAATTAGTGCACAAGGTGCTGTGTCTTCACTGTGTGGGATTATATTTTAATGTGTGTATGCATGTGTGTCTATGTGTGTGTGTGTGTGTGTGTGTGTATTTGGAGACATGTGCGGTTGAATACACAATTGTAACACAATTCAACAGCTACAGAAATACGATCCTACCAAACATCCACTATAAAAAGCAACTTTTAAAAAATACAATCTATGCACCATATTGGTGTCAAAGTTTCGCTTCAAAGTCAACAACCAGTGAGTAGCTATCAGACTGGTCTGATGTGATGGGTAACTCCTCACCATAGAACCTTCTCTGCCTTTTGTTCTTGACTTAATAAAGAGTCAGATCCAAAAAACAGACATTTTAGTTTGGGTCTCTGAGAAGCAGTTCAGTCTGCAGACAGATACTGCCAGAGGGGCTTGTACGTGGGCTGCTGTTGAACTGTAAGAAAACTCACACAATGTGGAGGTTAGTGTGGGGTGTTGGGGGGGGGGGGGGGGGTTGAATGGTG
>JAGFZM010002179.1:0-37487 GCA_017657215.1 Limnothrissa miodon
CCGGTAATTCAGTGTTGAAACCTTAACCCCTAAATATGCATCTGAATAAAATATAGTACTGATTCATTCAATTTATAAAATAAAGTACCAGCAGCATTTCTCATCAGGTAAAACATCTCATCATGATTTGAGCACTTCTAAGATACTGTAAGTTAATAGACAGCAGGACGTATGAAAAGGTCAAAACTATGAAACATTAATCAGGACAGGCCCATCTTAGGCGGCTCTGATCTGTATCAATTCATTCAGCCATTTCCCACTTACACAGAACCAAGTCCTTTGCTAAATCCACACTCATCACCAAATTGAGGGGTTCAGGTGGGCTGTAGGCATAATGCGCTGAATTATTTTCATTCTCTACCCATGAGGACAATAGCAGGGAGGGGACAGACACACACACACACACACTCAAGGGCAAGCCTAGCACTTGTCTTGTTAAAAGCTACAGATGGGCATGGCCTACCCCGTCTTGTGTCTCCTCCAACGGTGATTTTCCCTTTGTGGTAGATCAGCCAAAGGTCCATTTAAAAGACAACCCCCATCTCCAGCCCTCCTCACACACATACACACACTCTCCCTCTCTTTCATGCTTATCGAGAGGCATCTGTCTCCCACCTGAGCCTTCATTCACCGTCTTCATTCATTGTCTTTTTCAATAAAGCTACCTGAGGACATAATATAGTGAAATAAGCCACAAGTAATGGCAGAGTAGTATACTACATGTGTCCTTCCATTTTTCATAATTGACAAAAATACCTGAATGCAATAAAAGGATCCAACCTTCTGTTACATGTCTCTTCCTAAGCCCCGCTGATCACCTTGTAAGCCCAAGAATATCCCATTCTCTGATTCTGCTGTGGGGCATGGTGGCCGCTGACCATCCCTGTAGTAGTGTTTATCCTTTACCTTGGTTATACTACTGTAGGCACTGACACAGACCTCTCATGTACTATGCTATTCAACTGTCTCTCCCTCCTCTCTACTTTGTTAAGAGTGAATAACCAGTCTGGCTCAACCCATTTGCCCTCTCTGCCCACATACACCACAGTGTTACCAAATGTACCAAAAAGACACAATTTGATTAATACGGTCATTATGGACTTTATGGACATTATGGATTTTTTTTGAAACCACATTCCTGCAAAGAAATTCTTGCACAGAACTGCTCTTCCCTGCTTGGCCTAGATTGTGCTGCTGTGACATAATGCTCTAAAAAAGTAGCTTACATGATAACATTTCAGGGACAAAGAAATAACTGAAGCACTTTAATGCTATCAAGATTTCAAAAACAGTTTTGCTATAGGCACACTAGCTTCACTACCTAAAATTGACTACTACTTAAGTCTAACTGATACATATAACCTCAGTTAACGATGCTTTAAAAACAGCCTCTTTTTGAGGTGAGAGTTAGGCTCTTAGTTTAGGACCAGTACCCCATAACGCTTGACATGTGATTTAAGGGTGGAACTAACACACATAATATGCAAGTAATCTGTTTCAGCCCGCAAGTCTCCGCTGTGATAAGCAATTTATTCTAAGAGTTCCCTGGTGAGCATGGCTGGAAAAAAAAATGTTAAACAGCTTTGATGTTATATTACGGATTGGAGACATTCACCTTGGTGTTACGGAGGAGGAGACACTCTCTCTCACTTTCTCTCTCTCTCTCTCAAAGCCATGAGGGAAATGGTGTAGTCAGCAGCTGTTTACATATGGCTGGCCTTATTTACACAAACGGCTCGCCTTGAGCGCCACTTTGGCCTTGTCATTCCATGGCCACTACTTCTTCTTCCAACCCTATTATTAGTAGACCTCCAGCATACATAATTCATCACAATGCAAACAGGTCTGTCTCTCTCTCTTCCACTCTTTTCTATCACCATCCCTCTCTCTCTCCTTCTTTTCTCCCATTCTTGCTCTCTTCTCCAACCTTTCTCTGTCACCATTTTTCTTCCTCATTCTCAGTGTCTCTTTCACACTCTCTCTTTCTTTGTCTTTTCTCAACCATTTCCCCCCATCCCTTTACTATCTTGTTCTTTTGTCCCCTCTTCCTTTCTTCTCTCCAGCCCCATAATCCTGCTCATCCATTTTCTGGGTCAGAGCGACTCTTCTGCCCCATGCAGTTCAATAGCTGGAAATCTCTGTCTCTCTCTCTCTCTCCCCATCTCTTCTCAACAGTGGCACATTCACCAGCCTGGGCCCATTACTGACACCCATGGACCAAAAACGAACAACCAACTTCACACACACACACACACACACAGTTTTACAGGTGTACGTAGAATGAGGGGAAGGCCTACTGGCATTTTGAATTCTATGTGAGTGAGTGAGTGAGTGTGTGAGTGAGTGCCTTCATGAATAGCTGTGGGTAGAAAGGGCACAGACAACAGCCCAAACCACTACCCTCCCTTTTTTCCATACAAAACGTCTTTATGCCCCATCAGCGAGTTGTCCTCACCATCACCAGTTTGGACCATCTCCCAGGTCATGCAAAGAGCAGCACATCCATTTAATCACTACCTGATGCTTGGCGGTGTATTTAGGCAGAGAGCGCTGTGAATTACCAGACAGAACAGTAATGCACTGGCAGTTGTTATTCTGGCCTGACCCTTGTCACTTTATTTCCATGTTTGCCTTTGAAATGCCTGAAAGAGACCCCCCTTTCATGACAAACAGAGAGAGAGAGACAGTGATTAGGTTCTTTAAGGGTGAATTTGAGTTTGGGGGGGGGTGGGCATTCGGAGCATAGGTCAGAGGTTCTATGGAAGAGGGCGGTTGTGCTAGCCGAGGGAGTGTGTGTGTTTGTATGTGAGTATTTGTGAATTTGTGTGTGTGTGTCTCTCTTTATCTTTCTCCCTCTCTCTCTGTCTGGTGTGTGTGTGCTTATATGCGTATGTGTGGAAGGGGCATTGGGTGATGGGGGGGGGGGGGGGGGGGGGGGGGGTTCCCTGGTGATGAAAGCTGTGTAACTCACTTTCTCACTTACCGGCTGACCTGATGGAAATGCCTGGTGCTGTGTTCACACACACGCAGGCTATTTGCACTTTGTGCCCGAGGGTGAAGACGACAAGGGAGCGGCAGGACTACTTCAGGACCCTGGACAGCTACTCCACAGAGAACTAGCCCAGGCTGTGAATGCAGGATGTGTGTTTCCTGACTTAACACACTCTTAAGGTGTTTGGTTTTGTGTCTCTCTCTGTGTGTGTGTGTGCGTGCGTACAGTGTTGAGAAAGTTATTTTGGAAATGTGATACAATTACAAGTTGCCCCATCTAAAATGTATTTGAAATACTACAAGAAAAATATAGCCAATAAGATATTCAGATGCAAATGGACTTTTAATCCTGGTCATATCCTGAAACTATTTTATATTACACATTTCTTTCAAAATAATATGACACCCCTGTTACATTCTGTAATTACATAGGCCTACAACTTCTTACTCCCCAACACTGTGTACACACAGAGATAGACACACATACCCGCGTTAAACTGACAAAGGTACACGGTGAAGAAGATGAGGTCACATTCCTCGTTTTAGTGCAAAGGCCTACAACCTCTCAACACACACACACACACACACACACACACACAAACGTAGCTCTTCTGCATGTATGTCCCATCTGTATGGAAATGTGTTCTACACAGCTGGAATCCTGCAAAGCTCTGTCCTCCTCTCTAATAGTTATTATCTCTGCTGCCCATGCCACCAACACGGCTGCTGCCGTGCTACGCTGCGCCACGCCGCAATAGAGCCTGCAGAAAGCAGCTCATCGCATCTTTATGGTAATGCCCCTGCCGTGGCTGCAGCCGCAGCCGTAGCGCACACAGAGCCTGGGGCGAGACAGGCCCAGACGCCAATGCTTTTCATTACTGTAATTCCTATTATCACACACATTCTCCATCTGTGATTGCACCACTCACATCCAACAGGCCTCTGCACCATGAGTCTGGTGAGGGGTCAAAGACCTTATTCCCCCGGCTATATTTATTATTTATTTATTTATATTTATATACATTTTTTATTTCTATTTATTTAACATCTATACATGTAAATATATCATATATCCATTATGCACTTATATATCTTATACCGTAAAAGTGCATAATGTGTGTGCACTATACGTTTTACATTGTTTAAATTAAACTGGGGTACTGGATATTCTCAACATTAGGTCTGCAAATAGTGTGTGTGTGTATGTGTATAAATGTGGCTGTACATTTCTACACATTTGATAGGGTGTTTTTTTGTATGTGTGCGTGCATCTGCATCTTTGAGAATTATTACACTTGTGCCTGTCTTTGAGAGAGGTCAGGACCATCTCCTTATGATGAATGATCATTAAAAGAGAGTTGTCTCTCCACAATCCTTTGGCACGTGTTTAATTGTGCGTGGCCAATTGGACGCTTCTGAATGGAGAGCAAATGTAATGTAATGTTATCACAAGGATTCCTGTCGTTGAAGGAGATGACAGAGAATGAGTTATAGGGGACATGTTCATCATAATGCACCTGGTAGTCCACAGATACTGATGTAAACACAGCCACATTATACTCAAAAATGCAAATAATCACACCCTGAGATTTGACATACAGGACAGAGGAAATTGGTTAACTACAGTGATATACAGTATGGTAATCGAAAAAGACAGTGCAGCAAGAAAGATCAGATCTGATGCATAAGCTATGCTTTTATCCAATATAGTCCTATATGGACATAATTATACCATTCTGAACACCAAATGCTGGGTTCCACTACAGCATTTTTCCACTTTAGAGGTCTTTTTAAAAACAAATTTACTTGCTTTTAAAATTAAATTGTTTTAAATTTATGTGTAAACATGGCGATAGCTACTGAAAATAGTTATCGAATATCAATTGTGTGGTCGAACAAGATAGACATACAAAGGAATCAAAATTACGTTGCCCAGGCACAACAGAAAACATGACTGAACCACTAAAGTAACAATAGGTAAAGTGCAAGTGGATTAAGGCATAGATTTTACTGGTACTTGGATAACAAGATATGAGTGTATCTATAGTGTGTTTCGACAGTACTTACTTAACAGTAAAGTATTGTACTGTGCTACAGGGAGGGAAAGATGACGATCAAGTCAACATTTTTGCTCTACCTCGCGTCAATCAGTACTATATCACATAATTAAAATGATATTAGAAATAAGCTCCATAAAACATTCGCTGAAAAATTCGCTCAATTTTGGCTGAATTAGCCTGGCATTTCCTATTGACTTAGCAACTTTCTCTGTAATACCTCCATGGCAGTAACTAATAAAGAAGAATAAAAATAGCACATGTGTGCAATTAACATAGTATAGAGGCAGCCTTTTCCGTATGTCAGAAGGTTCCAGAGGGTTTTCTTGGGGAGTGCAGTTTCCTAACTTCCTGGTGGCGGTTGCTGGGAGTGGAGAGGGGAGAGAGTTTAGCAGCCTAACATCCTATTGGGTAAAGCTGTTGGTGAGTCTGATGCTGCAGGAGCAGAGACTCCTGTTTCTCCTTCCAGAGATTGCGTGTGGGGTGGCTTGTGTCACTCACAATTGTGATCGCTTTGAGGGTGAAGCGGGTGTTGGATATTTCTTTCAGGGAGGAGAGTAGTGCACCAGTGATCCTCTTGGCTGTGTTCACTATGCTCTGCTTCACACAGTGATGCAGCTGAGGAGGATGGTTCCTCGGTAGAATGTGGTCATGATGGTTGATGGGACGCTTGCTTGTGTGAGTTTGCACAGAAATTTGAAGCGCTGCTTGGCTTTCTTTGCCAGTGTTGCAGTGTTGGTCCAGGAGAGGTCACAACTCACAACTTTTGGTGCTGTTTACTCTCTCCAGGAGCAGCATTGTCAGTGGTCCGTGGTGGGTGTTGGATGTGGAATTTTTTATCATCATCTTTTTTTATTGTAATTTACAAAAATTGGATGTGAAATCCTTAGTCTTTCTGACATTCAGCAGGAGGTTGTTGTTCCTGCACCATGTGGTCAGAAGATCGACCTCTTTCCTATAGTGTGAGACTCGTTGCCCTTAGTGATGAGACCCATCTGAGTTGTGTCGGCTGCACACGTAAAAGGTGACTGGAGCTGTAGGTTTGTGTGCAATCATGTGTCAGCAGAGTGAAGAGCAGAGACCTAAGCACACAGCCTTGTGGGGCCCCTGTGCTCAGAGAGATGCTGCTCGAGGTGTTGTTTCTAACCCATACTGCTAGTGGCTTCTGAAAAGATCTGGCAGCCGGTTTCATAGGAAGGTGCTGAGGCCTAGTTTGTCGAGTTTGCAGATGAGCTGTTGTGATATTATGGTACTGAATGCTGAACTGAAGTCTATAAACAAAGTTTGTCTTTTCCAGGTGGATGAGTGATTGGTAGAGAGCAGAGGAGATTTGATCCTTTGTGGATCATTTGGCTTGGTGTGCAAATTAGAAGGGATCTAGGATGGGGTTGGGGGGGGGTTCAATTTCATGTGTGACAAGTAGCCATTCAAAGCACTTCTTGACGAAGGGTGTCAGTGCCAATGAGCATTAGTCAATGAAGGGGATGATTTCGTTGGCACAGATATGGTGGTGGCAGCGTGATGGTACAATGGCTTGCTTCAAGGAGGTGTTAAAGATGTCTTTGAAGCACACCTAGGCAAGAAACAAATAATTAGTTCCGTGCAGATTTAATCTTTACAAGACTGCTACCACAATGACTATCAGTGTGTGTGTTTGTGTGTGTGTGTATGTGTGTGAATGAGTAAATAATGAGTAAATAATGTAATACATCGAGTCCATTGAAAAGAGCTTTATACATAAAGTTCATTAACCGTTTATAAAGCACCTGGTAAAGAAATAAGTGAGACATCTTTGCCATATGTCTGTAGATATGTTAGCTTACGTTATACTGGTTCATGTTAGCCTACAGCGCATGATGCTCTTTTCTTTGAGGATGTAAAGATGGGCTGGCACAGACCCAGCATGACGTCTTGTGTCTTTACAAGACACATTTATCTTGTGTGTGTGTGTGTGTTTGTGTGTGTGTGTTTGTGTGTATGCGCGTGCGTGATTGCAGATTGATTGACAGGCCGGGAGACGTGCGTCTCTCTCTTTGGAGCGGCCTCCGTGTCACACGCCCTTTTAACACTTTTGTTCCCAGAATCCCACAGGAGCGGAGGGCCCAGCCGTGGCAGCTGAGGTCCTCACACTGACAGAAGGGTCCCTGGGTCCCCATCGTCTCTCTCAACGAGGAACAATATACATACAGCCTTATCTAATGCTCAGATCTCTCTCTCTCTCTCTCTCTCTCACACACACACACACACTGATACAGAGGAGCCTCTATAAGTACTCATGGCACAGATGAACAGGTGTGCACAACACACACACTATTCAGGAAAATAATCACTTTCTTCCCTACCCCCAATCTCCTGTTTTTCTTTGTCAGGCACCCTGCACATAAACATAAACACAAACACACACCCTCCTGAGATATACTGCAAGAGTGATGCTTTGGCAGATGAGTTTTGCTAAAGGGAAGAGAGGATAGTTTGTGTGTGTGTGTGTGAGTGTGTGTGTGTGTTGGACCCAGGGGTAGGCTTTTAGTAGACAGACAGAGATCAGAGTGGAGGAGGTGTGATGTCTTGTTTACACATTAGCAGGTGGGGCTGCAGAATCTCATCCTCTCAGTTCTCTTTGCTCATGGCCTCACGAGACTACACACACACACACACACACACACACACACACACACACTACCCAGTCTGTACAAGTTCTCTACTGCAAGAGACCTCTTACTGTGTGTGTGTGTGTGTGCGCGCACGCACATATAAATGCTTGCATTTGTTAGAGAGAGGGAAAAAGAAAAAAATAGGAAGATGAAGAGTATGTAAATGTGTGTATAAACACCTACAGTAGGAACCCATGTTTTAGAGTTTGTTAGATAGGGAGAAAGAGGGTAGAGAGGGATAATGTGTACATTTAGTTGTGCTTGTGTGTGTATGTGTGTGTGTTTGTGCTCACACTTATAAATGCATATTTTTGTGTTCGCAGAGAGAGAGAGTGAAGAGAGAGAAAGAACAAGAGGGGTGTGTGTGTGTGTGTGTGTTTGTGGGAGAGAGAGAGAGAAAGTGTGTGTGCAATAACATCCAGTGGAGATCCGACTCGACCTTGATGAGTACCTCCTCTGAGAGCGCACAGCACATTCCACCGGCACCAGCGTGGGTGACATCATCGGCAGGATTCCGCCGATGGGCGTCCGGGGTAACCCCCCTGGCTCCAGATTTAATGGCTTTGCCGTGTTCTCACAGTTCATCTTCTGTTCTGGCCGGAGTCTACCAGGGAATAAGACTATTAGTATGTAAATCTGGAGATTCCCCCATTACACTGACCACTTTGGCTCTCAACCTCCCAGTCACCCCCCCCCCCCCGACCCCCTATGGTTCCCCAGCCCAACTAGCAGACTGGGCCTTAGGCAGGATAAAGCATGTACCGTAGGAGTACTGTGGAATGATGTGAGGGTAAACACCTCATACGTAACAGCAGTTCATGACATTGGTGTGACAGGAAGGATTGCACCAGAACAGTATTGCATCATGTCTCTCATGTTTGAATAAAACAGTTTAGAGTTTCTCCCAATCAGTGGTTAGATTCATTTTCCACACACGCACACACACACACACACACATACAGTGGCTCTTCACCACCCTGTAATGAGGTGATGACCACCCACTATTTATAATTGCTTTAGACTCTTTTTAATTTTCAAGCTTATTAATCATATGTAGAGTTATTTAAAAATGCATAAATTAATCTCCGATTTAAAAAGCCTATCAAAGGCTCAGAACAATTAAAGAGTAGGGTTTGAGTTTCCCCGAGGCACCTGTTTTTATTGTAATGGAGTGCTCAGGTGATTATCTTTGTTTTGATTCCAGCCGGTGATTAATGCAGTGACACCACAATGAGCTACCTTCCCTTTCTCTCCTCTGTTTCTCCTTCTTTCTCAACCCTTTCTTTCTCCTCTTTTCTTCTTCCCTCCTCTCTGTAAGTTCTGCCATCACAGCAGCCATGCAGGCAGGAGAACGTCTCTCTCTCATCTCTTAATTAGATTCACCACTGTGTGTGTGTGTGTGTGTGTGTGTGTGTGTGTGTGTGTGTGTGTTTGTGTTCCAACCCAAATGTGGTGAGCGGAGTGTTTGCAACTCCACTACTATGCGACTTACTTACTCACTTACACGCACGAACGCGCGCGCACACACACACACACACACACACACCCATAACCCCTTTCCTGCAAGAAGCATGAACACATTCAGAGACAATTTACCAGGATTAAAAAATATACTGTATATTTATTATGTCATGGACCAGCACATCGCCAGGCCAGTAGAGCCACAAAATGCCAACCACATTTTTTAGCTAAATGATAATGAACTGATTCTCCCTTCTTGAAAAGGCACTCATTTTTTACCTTCAAAGACTCCAAACAATGACGGGTGGATGTCTGTGCTATATCTAATGACTGGTAAAATGGATGTGGACCTGCGTTGCGTCTTTGTCCCCCAGATTAGTTTGTTATTAGCAGGGAGCACCAAAGGGGGTGGGATGGCTTCTGGTGAGTCCAGCTCAGGGAAACCAGGAGTGACAAGTTCATTTAAAAAGCCTATGCTGCTGTTTGTCTCATTCGCGAAGTTGACATGTAAAATTACTGCAACTGTCCGTCAGACGCACGGCCCCTCCTACTTCCTATGACCCGGTGTTAACCTATGAGGCCACGGTGTGTAAGCGGGCATTTCTCCGGACGTTATGAAACGTAAGACACTATAGGCTATATGACATAGAGCGCATACAATTTATAACGGTCTTAAGTTTTTAAGCACTTTTGACTCAGAAGCGGATACAAATTACCATAATTTATTAAGTTAAATAAGCTCTTGAAAGCGTAGCCTAATGTCTGAGCAAACTTAGCTAGTTGGACTAACAAAGGGTTGCTTTAAGTTTTGTTCACTTAATTCAAAGGGGTGCTTTACTCAAGTTTGCAGGGTGGAAAAAAACAAGTCATCTCATTCAACACCAGCAGAGAGGATAGACTGTGCGTAAATGTGAACGCTAACACTCTTGTCAGATTATTGACCCAGTTTGATTGGCGATTGCCTCACCATTCTCATTCTCACCTCGCGCTCATTGCTGCTTTCAGCGCGTAGGTTACAGCTGGTGCGCTTCTCTCCAAAGGGTCCGCGAGCAGTCCAACTGATTAGCACGTCAGGTCAGACGAACAGTGCCCGGCATCTTGCCAGGACGCCTTTATCAATGTCCAGTAATTAAAATGTCACCGTTTAATTTTCAGGCCACAGCGATTTTCTTGGAGCAATCTTTCCTTAATAAAGGGTCTAATCGAAATGCTATTTTCAAGCGAAACAACAAAAAACGGTTTGGAGAGGCGGTTTAAATGTAGCGCGGGGGTGGAAATCGATCTAAGAGGGGTGGATTGATTTGACTCTAAAATTAAATGTATTGAGGTCACGGTTTTATGTGATGCTGATACAACTGTTAAACAGAGAACATTGGTTTTCAACAGGCACACTCATTAAATCCTGCCTGAACGAGACTAGTGTGATTTATGCTGCAACTAAACACGTTCCTGTTGGAGCAGGTCATATCGGAAATTTCACTTCATTGAAAGAATTTGTCAGACATTTGTCAGAAGTTTCGGTACATTTTCATATTCATATTCAACAGGAGGAATCAAGTTTCTTCTTGTTCAGTCGCAGTTTATTGGCTCTGGAGTAAACTGCGAGATGTTTAATTCACTTACTTTCAGTGACTTCAATAGGGACTGAATTATCTTTTCATACTCTTGAAAAAGGGGTTGTTCACTTAGAGAAATATTCTGGGACGATTAGTTCCGTTTTGATAAATTCGATCAAAGGTTTAATAAACTCCTTGTCTGATACCAGATTTCTTTGACTTTTGTTTTCGCATGTCCATTTATACGTCAATCAATCACCAGTGCCTCCCCTACACAATAATTACACTGGCATTCACGTGCTTATTTGTTTACTGTGCGGAACGTAAGCGTCGATTGACAGATTTTGAAACGTGTTGGTCATCAGGAAGACTCATTAGTGCAGTTTCCACAAGAGAGCTGTTCTTCATTCAAAGCTCAGTAGGCTATGTAATAGATATGTGGTCTACTATTTTAGCACTCAGGAGAGAGGATACAATTAATGTCAAATGTGGTAGATACGCTACAAGTTCTGTAGAAAGTGCGAGGGTGAAGCCCGCTCGATGGTTAAAATAAAGCATTGTTTCAAACCCAGAATATGTAATTATATCCAGGCATAGGTGACTACCCTATAGCAAGACACAGAATGATTGCAATTGTGTACTTGATTGTCTAGAGTCAGTTCTGACACAAACAAATAAAATGTAGTCATTATGGCCCTTTTATTTGCAAATTCAGCGATGCGCAAAAGCAAAACCAATTTGGAGATGACTTCCCCCTCTATGAAGCCGGCTGAAAACGCGCTTCTCTTTATCCAGAACTGCGTCATCACCAGCTCGAAAGAGACACGTAGTGCCCTCCTGGCCTTTAACGTGGGCATGAGCCCTGAACAGGTCCTCTTCAAAAGACTTAATCCATTCCTCCAAATTTAAAGCGCCTCTGACAGCTGGGTCCACCGTTGAAAACTACAAGTTTTTTTTTCTTTGACTGCCGTATAGAGCCCCTACAGCCAAAGTTCTTCAAAATCAGTCCAACGTGATGGAAAATAACAATTAACGGTGAATGTAATATGACATATCCTCGCTGTATTGTATCAACTACAATTAGGCCTATATTGCCAAATGCTCTATTCATTGTTAATATTAATCCGGCATGTATCATTCAAGAAAAAAAGACCGATTATATGAATTCAAATAATTATGGCCAGCAATTTACTTAAATAACAAATAACATAAAACAATTAGTTCACAGAATTAGGAATAATAACCTTGAAAGTAGCCTATCTTAGATCAACTCGCATGGCTACTGAAGGATGGTAAAAATGCCAGCTGAATGGATACTACAAATTAAATCTCTCTTAAGATGCAAAAATGTGATATTAGGTCAACACTGACAACCTATTTTAATGAAGTGTGTTTTCTATAAATAATGTATAAGATGGTTTGCTTGGAAACTGTGTGTCCGTAGTTTAGCACCAGTATCTGTTTGCAATATAACGATGATAAAAGAGCTTAGTTAAGACGTAATTGTCGCGTAAGGTGTCCAATTGCTTTACCTGAGCCGAAGCTAAAACTGCGCGATGAGTTAAAATAATGGGCAACAATGTGGCATTCAGTTTGCCGTCTGAATAATTTAGGAGAACTGAATAATTACAGTCCAAAATGGTAATTATTGCTGGCGAGGAAGAAAGTCTCTTGCCCGCCGTGAAAGTCAATAGTACAGAGCAGGATCGGATTACGCCTCCTGCGCGTGATCCCTCCACTATCAATATTGCAAAATGCAAGGCACAGAGGGCGCGCGTGCCAGTTCTTAAAACAAAAAATACTCGTGTACGTATAATAACAAATAGACACATTGTAAACTCCGTGGCTAAAGTAATTCCAATGAAGGTTGCCGTTAATGCGACTAAATTTACGTTTAATAATTATAACCTACATGGTGCCAAAATATTTATTAATTTACTGACTGTTCCATTTTCAGTTATTCCGCTATCAGTTCGAACACTTGCATACATCTTACATGGCATCTTTTGATGCAATCCCAAATGTACGAAGGTTATACTGACCTCTGAATCTACTGCATCTCTAAAGCTACTTTGGGGGTTCGTTGTAATTAAGAACTACTATGTGCACGTCAGTCCGTGAGAACAGGAACACATGTGGACGGCACAACATCTGAGATGTCACCAATGAAAAGAGTCTCTTGGGGCGACTTCAAGTCTTCTCGCACATAATTTCAATAACAATACGTGTGTATTTATTTAACACTGATGGATTGGATAAATGAAAACACCCTCGGCGACTTAAAGCACCGTTACCTCGTGTCGGTTTTACATCATAAGAATTAATACAAAAATTAAGTATAAAATATGTCTCATGAGGCATTGCCGAATCTGTCCTTGAGAATAAAACATTCTCAAACAGTCAAGACAATATTATCTAATGGCGTACCATGTTAAAACTTCTTTCTCTAGTTTATAAGTTGCTGCGTACCTGCCGGTGTTCCGGGAAAGCAGATATTGATAGCCTAGACCATCGCAGCGCATTGCGGGGTAAGCCGGCGGTCATTGATCGGGCTATAAATACTTATGAATAGTTAACGCGCCCATATCACTCAACCGCTTACCTCGGGCTGGTGCTTACACATTATCAGGTGCTTTGTTCACGCTACCTATTCTTGCCAGGACGAGTGTGGTCGTCCACCGTGCTCGGAGGTTGAACTTACAGCCAGAGGCAAACAGACGCAGAGGACGATAATGACGTCCTCCCTATCTCAAGTCACAAATAAGCGTTAGCAACTCGTCCTAAAAAGTTCTAAAATAATTCAGATAGCCTATACTTTTCAAACCAATAGGCTGCTTTAGGCGATCATAAATGCATTGATGAAAAGCACAAAACCTAATGTAAATATCAATCACATCAAATGACCAGACTACTAAAACAGGATTAAATACATGTTGTTTCAGTGGCTGACCCTTGCTCATAACATACCGCAAGATCATCCCATTTGCCAACGTTGCGCGCGCGTGCACGCACACACCAACACGACACACACACACACACACACACACACACTTTCTCTGTCTGTCTTTCTTGCATTTCTTCAAAAGATCACGTGACAAAAATAAAATGTCTCCAGGCCAATATGACAGCAGCGAGTGTGTGTCGGTCCCGTAGGCAAACAGTTCATGTAAATATGCTTCCGCTAAGTGGGAGTGCCTCGCTATTACTTTGGCTGTCACTGCTGAACGTCTTCAATGGCTTTGTCGTAAAAGGAGCGAACCACCTTACCGACGGTCACTCCTCCAGCTCTCCTCACTCTCTCCAGACAGGCCTTGAGGATGCACGTGAACATGTACCTCTGATACAATACACATTCTACTTCGCAAGAAAGCATTGGACATTTCTACACGAAACGAACTTCATTTCTATCACACTGTCTACAAGAGGACTGTGCAATTATATAATCTTCATAAGAATTTCGTTGCCAACTTGATTTTTTTGTCTGCTGTTCAATAACTGCTGCTCTGACACTTCTTAAAAGGTAAGTTTGAATTCAATGTTTGATTAAGCACTAAGTTCAGCAATAGCCTAATTTTGTGAATGTGTAGCCTATTGACAAACGGTTCACGCTAAAAGTGGTAGTCTACAACTAGTCAATAATCTTAAAAAAATATCTAAAAAAAAGCCAGCACATTTAAATTGAATCGAGATTGGATAAATGTGTGACTCCCAAACTGTACAATACATTGTTGGTAAAAATATAAATAGACAAGCACTTTTTAGACGATTTTATGTTGTCAGATGGTTACACAGTTTAAATATTTAAATACACGGTTATCCTTGAATCGTCTTAATTATACTTTGGTGTTTTTTCAACTGGTTAAATGTTTTAGGCAAGGATGAACCTTGGTAATTACAATGAAAGCGGCTTAGCGTGTCTTACCTTTTGCTTAATCTCGTATCACACAAAGTCGGCTATATTTTTCTGCTGCGCCCTTTGTTGACACGATTTCCACATTCAAGGAAAGTCACATGGCTGCTTTCGAGTAAGAAAGGCTTGCACTGACATGATCGTATGCGAAATAACAAAATCCACAACATAGAGCACTCAGAGATTTTTTTTAAGATGATAGCCAATTAACAGAGAACCTCATCGTTAAAACTATTTCATGAGAATGACCGTCCAAAAATCTGTATAATGATTTGGATATCATCTGGCGTGGATTATTAATTTTCCCACGAAATGTAAATCGTTATGTTTCAATGTGTAGTAGACCCATATTATTATTATTATTATTATTATTATTATTATTTAGGAGTCCTCCAGAGTATTTTTTTTAGGTAGGCCCACTGTAAAAATCTTAAAATAACTAGGCTGCCCTATATAGGCTAGACTAAATAATTATTGTCTGGGGTTCAGCTATTTATTTTTTAACCTAAACGTCGCATATGTTCCATACATTTTTGAATGCAATGGTCTAGGTATTTTCATGTCGTCGTTCATTACTAAACTGATGAAGGAATTTTCGCTGTTTCCAGGTTTCCAGGAATGGAATCAATTCCGAGTCAGCTGCCAGCCGTACGAGACTCCAGCTGCTCCCCGACTTCCAAGCAAGAGCTGCAATCCTACTCCGGCTCTGCGCTAAAGCCCAACCAAGTCAGCGAGACCTCTCTGTACGGAATACCCATAGTCTCTCTAGTCATAGATGGCCAAGAGAGACTCTGTCTTGCCCAAATATCTAACACCCTCCTGAAGAACTACAGTTACAACGAGATTCACAATCGCCGTGTGGCCCTCGGTATTACCTGCGTGCAGTGCACGCCAGTCCAGCTCGAGATCTTGCGGCGCGCAGGAGCCATGCCCATCTCCTCTCGTCGTTGTGGGATGATCACCAAGCGCGAGGCCGAGCGGCTATGCAAGTCTTTCCTCGGGGCACACTCACCGCCTAAATTACCCGAAAATTTCGCATTTGATGTATCCCACGAGTGTGCGTGGGGATCTCGGGGCAACTTCATACCAGCTAGGTACAACAGTTCAAGAGCTAAATGTATAAAATGTACGTTTTGCAATATGTATTTCTCTCCAAACAAATTCATATTTCACTCGCATCGAACCCCAGAGTCCAAGTACACACAACCTGATGCTGCGAACTTTAATTCTTGGAGGCGCCATCTCAAATTAAGCGACAAAACGTCACCTGACGAGGTCACTCATGCCTGGGAGGACGTGAAGGCCATGTTCAATGGCGGCAGTAGGAAGAGGACGCTGCCATGCAGTGGGCCTGGGAGGTCGTCTCCGACCAAAACCCCGGGACCTCGCGGGCAACCTCACAGTGAGTCCCCTGAAATCCCACACAAAACCATGCGATGCGAAGATGAGCAAGCTAGTGTGGTTCCAAGCAGCATGCGCAGCTATCCCGTCATCCCTGTGCCAAGCAAGGGCTTCGGGATGCTGCAGAAGATCCCTCCACCGCTTTTCCCTCACCCCTACGGATTTCCTACCTTTGGACTGTGTCAAAAGAAAGAGGACGGTATGATGATGGGTGAACCAAATAAAACTAATCTTTCAGGGATGTTTTGGCCTGGGACCAAAGAAAGTGGCTATCCATCGTTTCCAATGTTTTGGCCTACAACAGGCAGCATCCCCATGCCACCATACTCTCAGTCACATCCTAAACCACCGTCGGAACTGATATGCCCCAGATCAAATGAAGTTGACGTTTCGGAACCAAATGACCGAAGCACAAACACCCCCAAAGAGAGTGGTCTAGATAGCGAGCGCTGCTCAAGCACGCAGTCCGTCCGCAACGAGGAGGACAAGTCTGGAGATGATAGCCGCTCAATTGATGGTGCGCCCGAAGCTCCCAGGAAAATGAGTTACATATCAGCGTTCAGACCTGTGGTGAAAGACACGGAAAGCATTGCCAAGCTGTACGGGAATAGAGGGTCGTATGCTGGCGGGCGATCTGGCTACCTGTCACCCGATTTCCTGAGCGAAAGTTCAAGTTATAGATCAGCCTCTCCAGATGTGGACAGCGTGGACGACCCGGATGTGGACGTAGAATCAAACAAAGTGCATGAGGAGTCTTTCCCCCTGTCAGGTGATGGCCATCGGAGCCCGCTTGCCTCTGTAACTCAAGAAATGGCCGCGAGGGGCGTGGAGGCCGCGGAGGATGCCAGGGCCAAGTCGAGCGAGGCACGCTCTACAGATGCTGACAGGGACAGCAAACAGCTGTCAATAGAAACTAACAGAAACACTGCGATTTATGAGGTAATCACACACACACACACACACACACACACACACACACACACACACAAGGACCCTGTACACTGTTTGAAATAATTTATATTTCTTAAATTGACGAGATCTATGAATAAACTTGAATCAACAATTTTAAAATAAAAAATAACAAATACGCTTAAATACTGAATTGATCGTGTAAGTGTAACACATAGCCTATTAGGTCTACTGCTTAAGTGTTGCAGTGATTATAAATACAACAATTTTAATTGGGTGATATGGGGACGTATATGTAAATGGACATTTGATTTCACATGAGGGAGAAGAGGAGTTCGGATTTTAGAAAAGCCTACACAAGGATCATGGATAATTGTGGGAAAATGTTGTACTGTGCTTTATCTAACTATACAGGTATATACAAATGAAAGAGACAACCATGTGCAAAGAATGAGCACTCCATGTACATTTGCATCATCAGGAAATTACCAACGCAATCCCCGGGAGTCGAATGGTGAGGTGGTCGCCGTTTTAAAAACAATCGAAAATCTACTGAGGCAATAAAAAAACAGACACCCCTTGCAACCCATGACAACTGTTTTTTATATGCAATAGATACCCGCGAAGAGGAGCCGTCTTCGACTGTGGATGAAATCGAACCTAAAACTTTCCACCAAGACCATGGCGCTATGTCAGACGGAAACCAAAGAGAATCTGACGGCGGTGAGTCAGCTATAGCGTTCAACCATACATTAAGCAATCAACCTTGGTAACATTACCACATACATCGACCAAATATAAAGGAGATTTGGAATGAAAATGAGTCTTAACTTTTCCGCTCAGGTGAGGAAGCCCCCCGTTGCGACGATGGCACTGCCCCAATAATTGGCAAAAGAAATATAGAAAGCATGGCCAAAGGTAAGGGCTATGTAGCTTTGACCATTTGTTCAATTGGAGTTACTTGCATTGTGCGCTTCTTTTCGGATATTAATTCAAATCTAAACAATAAACTGCATTAGCCTATAATCGCAATTGAGATGAAGTAGAGGTGAACCGAGGTCACAAACCTCGTTTCCCAGTTTGTCCTGTTAGGTACATTTAAAACAGGACAATCCCCGGAGATAATACGCACGGCGAGCTTCTTGAATTCACTCCACGACCCAGCTTAGTTGTAAATATGGCCGCAGGCAGGATTATCCGATTTAGGCCGCTAAGGAATGGATAGACACAAGGTCCAAATGCCACCGATTAAATCTTCAATTACTGGATTTACAAAATGAACCTACTTACACAACAAGTCTTTAACCCAGCCATCAGGCGCACCAACCTGGCACGGACATTAGGCTATCATGTACTTACAGAGCAATATGGGCAGTTTGAAAAAAAAAGAACATGCCCTAAATTTAATTATCAAGCAAATTAACATATACAAGTTTATTAAATAAGTTATTTTGACGGCTATAAAACGACCAAGAGGGACGAGTGGGAAGCCCGGTTATGAATAAACGGGCGCGCATTTAAGCACGAGGAAAACGTTCTCAAGGATTTGGGCGATATGATTTTTTTTAATCGTAAATATTTTGGATAATACAGGTTTGAATAATTTAATCCATTTAATAAAACTAATTTTATTTTTCACAGAGGAACTGCAGAAACAGCTAGTTGAGCAGGTGGAACTTCGGAAAAAACTGGAGCGGGAATTCCAGACTTTGAAAGGTGTGACCCATTTCTTACTTTGCATTTACAAAATCAGAATTACCTATCAAATACAACTAGTGTTTAGCTTAATTTACAAATGATTCTATCACAATAGGAATGCTATTCATACAGTGTTATAATGCTATTTTTGAGATTTTTCAGAATGTATTTCTCAATATAATAAATTATTTTCAAAGCTTGTAGTCTATGTTCAACTCATGTATAAAGACGAAAAATCATATATATATATAGATCACATATAAATACACACACACACCCAAATGCATAAGTTGGAAACGAGTTCATAGACTAGCCTATATTTAATTCCATATCTCTTCATTATGTGGTAAACCCAACAAACAAGCTTGGAGCTTGAACAAAAGACAATAAATGTGTTCAATCATGGTGTTATTTTCTCTTCAGATAATTTCCAAGATCAGATGAAGCGGGAGCTGTCTTACAGGGAGGAGATGGTTCAGCAGCTGCAGATAGTTCGAGGTGAGACACACAACTGGCCTGCCCCATGCCATACAATTTCTAAGGGCAGCCATGCGTCCTTTTGAAATAAAAAAAATGTGTAGGCCTGTTACCATGTTACAATACCCCTTAGCCCCTTAACAATCAAACATTTAAAAGTAGAGTTCCTCAAAAGGCAACATACCATTATGGAGCATTTATGAGTTCACTGGTGTGGGAAAATACAATGTATGGACTGACATAATGAATTTCAGAAATCAAGGTATGAAGAAATGCTTAAAGGACATTTAAATAAAATTAAGGCATAGGCCTATTGTGCATTCTCAACAAAAGTAGGCCTGCTATTTTAGGGGGTGTCTACCTTGTACATGTCTAAAAAAAAGAGAGTGAGGGTCACATTGTAAAGGCCATGCAATTAAGTAAAATGTTATTAAAATTATATTATATTATTATATAAAATTATATTATATTATGTTTTCTCCTGCTTAGATACTCTATGCAGCGAGTTGGACCATGAGAGAAAGGCTCGTTATGCTATTCAGCAGAAATTAAAAGGTAATGGATAACTCCGCTGGTGGAGATCAGTAATACAGTTATGATAGAGTTATACTACAGTTGCATCATGGCCAGTTAGGTGAGGCCATTCCACTACAGTTTGGAGTCATTTTACAACAGAGATGAGTAGAACAGATTATTTTAATCTCTCGCCAGGGTATATTTAAATGCAATACCCGTGCCCAATTTATAGGGGATTAAATGGCCCCTGTTCTTATTGGATTGGGATGCATCTTGGCCAGGCAAAAGTTTCATTTTTCTTTTATAAGAGGGCATTCCTAACTCCTAATGCCTGTGTGCTCCATGACTGGTGCTTATGGTCTGCTTCAGCCATCTTGAGTGTAGAGTCCCCAAATCAGAGCTCTTTCCTATAGGAACACGTGACGAGGCCAGGCCAAACGGGCTTTATTCTCATTAGTAATCAAGAGCCCCGACTTTCTTCCTAGAAGCTCACGACGCGTTGCACCATTTCTCCTGTAAGATGCTGACCCCCCGGCACTGTACTGGAACCTGCACCTTCAAGGCCCCCCTGCTGCCCCCTTGACCGGCAGAGGCCCGGCCCGCCTCAGGAGCCAACCCCCCAGCTGGTGGGCCGAGTGGGAGAGGAACCTACCTGTCTGGAAGCCTCCTCTGATCTTCAGCCGCAACCACACCTAACCTGCGCTGGTCCACACCGAACCACACACGGCACCCCGGAGAGCTCTGCGTACAAAGACAGATGAGACTCCTTTAGTGTTATAGTTGCAGGCCTGTTGTTTAAGTCCAACTCAGCTCATTTTGAGAGACAGAAACCAAGGTTTATTCTCTGACAAAAATTGTAAGTATTGTGTAATCTAAAGATGAAGACAACCACAGTAAATTCATTGAGAAACCCACCTCTAGAAATTTGTTTACACATCATGTGGCTATGTGCAATGCATATAAAGAATAATCATAAACATATATCTATATTTATGTATCCTGTGATCTTTGTTGTTGGTTGAATGTTAGATGGATCTAAATAGGTGATTTAGTTATTTATGTCTTTGTACATTTTTATTTATTCTTTATTTGATCTATTTTCCCCCATCTTTGTTTGTAGTCATCTGCAACTTTGTATATTGTTAATGTAAAGCACTTTAAAACAGGCAACCCAATGGATTTAAATGTGTATTAAAATATGCTCTTTGGAAATAACTGTAAACTACCGTTTTCATTAAATTACTTGAATGAAATTTGTCTTTAATATTACAAAATAAATGTGAAGGTGTAAATAAAGGATAAGCAACACTGGCCACTGGTCAGATGTTTAATTATGGATTATGATAAGACTGTAAAGGGTGTTTTTGTAGAGTCCAAGGATGAATAAAAAAAGAGCTTGTTCAGGATCAATTTATGCATAAGTTTTTCAGATTTTTCAGACGAATGGCCTACTGGCCACAATCAGTTCTCTGAATTAGCCAGAATTAGAGGCAAGCAACACATTTTCAGCATGAGCCCAGGCATGCAGTCATTTGGGAATACACAGAGCCGTTATTATACTGGTTAATTATTTAAGCCTATATAACAAAAACAAGGACTTGAATTGCTTTATGAAACAATATGCGTTGTACTTTTTTATGGGGGTAGATGTGATGCACTGAAGTCATTAACATTAATTATTTATTTGCTCTATTAAAAATTCTAAAAATGTATAACGAAATGTAGAAATCGTTTTTAAAGGCACTCTGAGGAGATCCTGAATGTCTTACTGAAATGAATGCCTCTACAGGCACATAATTAGAGTTGTAGCCTGTATATGGCTATGAACAAATAATACAAGAGTAACATCTACTGGACCTTACCGATACAGACCATAAATAAAAGAAATAGATGCAAAAAAAATCCCCTGAGTCGCACCAGAACTTTCCACAATGAAGATTTATGGATAGCATAACAATACATTATATTGTGCTCATTTATGTCATCAGGCTTAGCAGTAAATCCACTATTAAGATAAAACAAGTGGAAAAGTGGTGTTTCATGAGCCTGCTGGTACCATTTGGATGACGGAGGAAAGAACTGTGCCTTTGAAATAAACGGCATCATGTGCTACTGTTGTAGGTTGTATTTTACTGCCACCTTCTGGTGAACTTGGGCTACCACATATGGCCAATCAGAGCTGGGAAAAAATAGAGGATCTCTTTAAAATAGTTTAAACAAAACAACTGATTATCCAATGCAATATTTGGTAGTATTCTGAAAATAAGTGATTTGTGGCCTACCTAGGTTACCATAGTTCAAAAAACTGTGTTCTTGTTCTTGTTTGTGCATGCGATAAAACACCAGACATAGCCAAGAAATACAACTGTGAGAATTAAGAGTTATTTGAAAACTAAAATAAAAATAAAAAAATGACTTGGCTAATTACAGTGCACAAAACAAAGGATGTAAGGAGTGAGGGATGTAAACTGACAGGAAGAGGCAGCAAAAAGAAGTGCTTTGGGTACCGGGCCAGCACCACTGATGTTACACTGAGCAGCCTGCCTCAGCTTTACAGTTAAAGTAATGCAGGTATGTCATTGGCCATTTCCAACAGTGGCAAACAATGTAAACCAACAAGAAATAACCCACCAAAAGTGAATAAATCCAAGATAACTCCAAAAACGTGCGTGTTGATGGCCAGCGTTTGGACATTCTTTTTCCTAAATTCACATCCGGGGCTGAAAACTATTTCCTCAAGCATCACAGAGATGGTGTGAATTTTGTCATCCAATATGCATTTTGGCCCTAACTGGCTTTGTAGGCAAAAAAGCTTACAATTAACAAACTATTATCGTTCATAAATCATCCCTTAATTGTCCCAATCTAGGAGAGAAAAAATAATTTAAAATGAAAGTAGCCCGCACTAGATTGCTGAATAAAACTTCATTTGTGTTGTTGGAGGACTTAGTGCCTGGATCTCAAAAACTTTCTTTTACTGTACACATATAAAAATGAAGTATATATAATTTAAAAAAGGAGGAAAGACTCAAAATTGACACTGACCTGATACAAAAGGACTGAAAGCAAAGGAGACTGTTAAAAACATTGGGGCAGCTTTGTACCACCTAATAAACTTTTCAAATGTCTAAAGCAAAATTAGACATTAGCGATTAGAAAAGCTTATCCATGACTGTCCCTAGATGGGTTGTTTTCAACAACACTCTATTTGCAGGTCTTCCTAAAAAGCATCTTCAGTGATTGAAAATGCATCTGTTGGTTATTACAAAAAAAAGACCTGACCACATTACTCCAACTTATTGTATTTATCTATCGTTTACATTATTTCAATTAATATCTTGGCAAAACATAAACTCATATTTAACAGGGTTCCCACACCTTGGTCAACATCAAATTCAAGGACTTTTCAAGGACTTTCCAGGACCAATTTTCTTAAATTCAAGGACCACACAGGACTGTATTACCTACTGCTACCGCTGAATTAGCCTGGCTTCCATGACTATAAGTTCACAGGAGCTTAGTCTGGCCAAGCTACCTACTACCTGCCTTCTGAGAGGCGGGCTTAACCTGCTACTATCAGTTGCCTCAATGGCACTGGGAAAGTAAGCTTGTTTCTCATTATTCCCACTTTTTTGGGAACAGAAATGCTCTATAACGGCAGCATGGCCAGACTGACTTTGCTCGCAAAATTAAATATAGCGTCACAGGAAGTATGATGCTGAATGTGTTATCAATTAACAACTATAATAATATTTATAGCTTACATTCATATCCACAATACATGCTTTGTCATGCATTTAGTTCTATATCATTTCACAGAAATATTTGCATAGTGGGGTCTGTGATCTGCCCCTCCCCAGGAAATTCTGAGGAAAGTAGATGTCCTTTCCTGCAATCAAGTGCATTTAAAAAGGTTACAGCTTACTTAAAATAGGCTAAACTAGCGAGATGGCTTCAGAGCACCCAAGTAGTCAAAAAAAGATTGAAAAGCTTGTGTAGAAGGTAGTGCAGAAATTAGTCCATCTATGCATTGACATACCCGTCGCCACTCCCACAAGATCTGTTTATCTTAACATCATACACATTGGTGTGAGCCCAACAAACTTCACACATTTTTCAGCTCAGGTTACTGAACACAAGCTATATTATTTTGTTCTTAGGTTGTGCTTTGCTATATATATGGAACTGGGGGATTACCCCCAAAAGTTTTGAGAAAGTAGATGGCTCCTGCATTCTTATAGATAGTTCACTTTTATCTGAAGAAGACTATAGGTCTTCAGTATTGAGCATGCATTATTTAGTGTCACTTGTATTTGCACTTTAGTCAAACTTTTATCTTGATCTCTTAGTGGACATTAGGCTGAGGTAGAAAGTAGGCTACACCACACAACTGGTGGTGGCAAAATAATGACACATGTAACATGGATGCAAAACTGCCAAACCATCAAAAATATTCAAGGACTTTCAAGGACAGTGTCTTTTCATGCCCATTTTCAAAAACTTTCCAGGGCCTTGAACTTATTTTTTCAAAATCACAAACTTTCAAGGATTTCAAGGACCCGTGGGAACCCTGATTTAACCTTTCCATGTGAAGAAAAGCCTATTGCAGTTAAGAAGGTATTTTCTTATAGTTGTTGACAGTAGCTGCTGCCGGATGTCGGAAAACGTTTTTATTAATGTTTTGTCAAATGAATGTTACACAGTCTGTACACTAAAAACAGACCTGATCTACCATTTAATAATGTCAAAGCACCAACAGGAAGCACCAGCACAACTACAATTCATCAAGCAGAGCTCCAAAGTTGAGTAGTCCTTTTTCCAATTTATGAGTTCAAACTAATATAAACACCATAAAAAACTAATATAAACCCTTTAGTAATGAATAAGCAGGAAAAGTATTACGTGAGCAAATGCTGTTGTGTCTCATATAGGTTTTAATTAAAAGCATAAAAGTTTTTGAGCTTTGATCCAACAATTGGATTGTTTTAGCTAGACTAAAACACAGAAATTGTTCTTTTTGATCCGGAATTGTAACCAATTGCATGGCCATTTTAGCATGCATTTTATGTTGTATAATACCCTATTGACATTGCTGCATAAAAACACAAAACCACATTTTTTTATCCGATTGCTCAATTGCAATAGGGAAAAAAAAATCTGGTTCAGAAATGTGTAATTGTTGCTGCCCTACATCTGTGCATGTTGAGTTGTTTAACCATCTCCACTTCTGGTTTACAGTGATTATATGGAAGGGATGCATTCACAGCAATGCTAACTTACTATTTAGCTTAATGGCAAATGTAGGTGCATCTCTGACTTTTTCCTTGGTCTGGAGGTGTCCTGTGTCCCATCCAATCTGCCCCTTCTTCAGATGAAGCCTATTTCTTTCAGGATTTACATTGTTAAATGCAGATGTGTGAAAGTCATCATGCAGGTCAGAGTCATTTGGATATGATACACTGGGTTCTATGCCCTTCTAAGTTGGTGTGGGTTTGTTAGTTAACAGCAGGTGTCACCTATAGTTTTCAGCTGCAGCCAGGTGTCATTTATTTAATTTAAGTAGCCTAAGTAGACAATTCAGTAGCCTAAGACTTTCTGTCACTGAAATGATCAAAGGTCTCATTCCATCGTATTTTCATTAATTTTGTGGTGGTCTCATGTCAAAAAATATGCGGTGGTTGTCTTGTTTCAAGCTATTTTAGTTAGGTGAAAATGAGAGCAGGGATAGCTCAAGAGGATTCTTATGAATATTAATGATATGCAAATGTATCGCCTCTGATTGGCTAACAACACTGTGACGCTCCCTGTAGTGGGTCTGTCTGCTGGCAGCCTAACGTTTTCTTGAGGGCGGGTTAACTGCATAGCTAATGTTCAAATGGACGTACATTTGTACGGCTTTTCCGATTCGCTCGTTTTTCCCTGCAGTTTTCTATCACAGGCGAATACAGATCACAGGGGTAGGAGAGCATTTTGAAGTTGAGCATAGTACAACTTGGGCTGACCTATGGTAATGTAAAAACATCAAGTCTTAAACGGTTTATTTTGGAAGGAGACCTTTAAATATTGTTAGTAAGAATGTGTTTGTGTTCTCTCTGCTGTTGGGGGTCACAGGAGGCATTATCTTTATATTAGACCATATACAGTAATTAGTATTACAATTGTTACAAACACTGAAATATCGCTTAGGCCTACTATGCCTACCCGATTCATGACCTTCAAGTCAGCAATAAAACAGCTTAAAAAATATGAAAATATGTTTATATGTTTATATCTTAGGCAGTTGTTGAATAGGGTGAACCCTACAGAACACATGAATTTTTCTGTCATTTAAATTCAAATGTTCGACATTGGCTGTCAAAAATCATCTGCCTATGAACACTCATCATGAATATAATTAAGGGCGATAAATTAATTTCAGTACTGTATGTGTAAAAACTTAAGCCGTGAAGAGGACTTTTCAAGAGCGAAATTCTCTGAGCTAACAAAGAATTTCAAAGAAGATTGCAATTTGTAGCCCCTCTCCCCTCCTCACTTGAATTGCTCACTGAAGAGTGCACATTGTCCATAAAACAAGCTTTTTCTAATTCAAGTTTATTTGTCACATTGTTCTGCATAAAGGACTTTGGTGTCTAATTTGCTGCATGTGCCAGAAAAAGGCCATTCTAACCTGCCTACTACACACTGACCCTTCTCATCATTCTTCTGTTTCAAATAAGTAGGTCTAGCCTACGATTTGTTGGTGTGCACACACCATGCACAGCCTTTGAGATTCCTTTACCTTCCTTAAATTCACATTCAGTCTGTGTGTTGAACGAGTTGATAGTAAACATACATACCCCTGTCTACGTTAGCTGTAACCTGGCACAAATAGGCCTCAAAGCCGCTTGTTCAAATTATGGCGCTTCTTTTGAAATATGTGCGTGAGCACGTTATCATGACTTCTAGTGCTGGGGGATGATCACGCCTGCGCTTAGAGTAACAAGATGGCGGAGAGTGCGGAACTGAAGGTAAAGCGCAGCCAGAAAATTACTATTGATACAATCACTTTATATCATTCTCCTGTCAATTTGGTTATATCTGATGTACTCGATGTGTTCTTTAAAATGATTGCTACTTTGATATGGAGTCTGTACAGATTTTTGGACAGTTACACTTGCAGCATGGGAGGTCATTGTTATTGTTGTGATGTTGAGTCGGCTGTCGCTCTCCAGCTAGCCCTATGCTAGTCGAAGAAGCTAACTGTCTAGCTAGGTAGCTAACAAACCCTGGTACTATGGACTTTGGCAGGCATTTGTCTAATAGGTCTTCCGACTACTGAGTGTGTTAAGAGTATTCCTCTGATTAAATATGCAATTGTAATGGATTGTTTGCTTGTCATAGTAAAGGGAGACGTGTTGGGCGTAAGATATATTTTTTAGGTTACCCTACTAGACATATAGCCTTGCATAAGGCTTGTAGGGTCTGCGTAGGCTATCTGGTTGGATAGCTAATGTTGGTCTTGAGATAACGTTAAGTGGAAACTAAATCTGACAATCCATGCGTGCATTCGGTTAAGTTACACATTACAGAATCGTCGTTAGAGATTCACTGAACAAGACAGCTCCCTGTTGCGCAAGGTGTTTGATAGTGTTGTTGGCTGAGCTACTTCTGTCACTGCCAAGGGAATCTGGTGGAGTCTCCCCGTTAGTTGTACTTGGAGACGATATTGTTTTTAACGTTATAGAAGGAAGAATAATTTAATTTAGTTGGTTCCCTAGATGTCGTCAAGTGGTATTTTTACTTCATGGTATGCATTAAGCTGTATAAAGGGCCCTGAATCAATCTTTTCTTTTGAGTCCCCATATCAGCATTATTGTCAAGAGCTGAGCATGCTGCTTTGTTGACAAGGGGATTATGTTTGTGGTCTATGTCGGCAATAGTAATAGTAATTTATGTCTATCGTTAGTTGTTTTTACCCGATGTAAATAATGTAAATAGTATGTTCGTAAACTAAAGAAGAACTTTAAGCTAAATCATGTGCATGTTGTTATTAATGTTGTGAGACTTTTCTGTGCCATTGAATGCAATAATTTGACACTTTTATATTAGGCCTATAACATGCATATTATTTTCTAGTTAGACTAGATTGACATTTCACTGACAAACACTAACTACTGGTATTTCAGTTCCTCTTTGAGGTGGAATATGAGTGTGGCTGGCCAGACACATTTGCATTTATAAAAGTAACCCAACTCACATAATTGACCATCATCACTGGTTGACACAGGCCCTCTTATGAGACAGTAATAAGAGACAACCAAGAGACCTATGGCAAATTTCAGTCCTGTTATTGTTGGTTGTTGTTGGTGTTCCACTCTGTACCAAGAGGGCATTGTTTTGCTATGCTTAGCCTCTGCGTTGTCATTTTTTTTTATGTTAGCCTGCATTGGTCTAAGCGATCCAGTCATAAGAGTAAGTTTATGTTTATGGGAGAGCTAAGATTGTATTTGACAGTGCTCTTTTCTAACACATTCAGTACTAAAATTCAAACCTTATTAACTAAAAAGCCACTGCATTTAGGGATGTAGCCAAAATGATAATGTATATCAGGCAACATGGTTGTCCAATTGGTCATGCATTGACAACTATGTTGGACTGTGCGTGCTCTGTGGGTGCTGTTAAACTGTCGAGACATGTGGATGTGGATGTGATTTTATGTGTAGTGAAGGGGGTAAAGAATATGGGGCAGTGCTATGCATTGGCTGGGGACAGAAGGTGAGTGTAGCCGATATCTTGGTGGCGCGTTGTACTGATTGCGGAAATTCATTTCCAATAAAGACTATCTGTCTATCTTTCTAACCGTCTATTCATCAATCCATATGTCTGTCGGCAATACACACACAGACCCCGTGCCTCTGCCCTCCTTGTTTGTTCTTTTATAGTTGTGATTGTTTTTTTGCTTAGTGGTTTGTTCGATATTCCAAAACTCTCTGTAGAAGAGATCCTAGTGATAATTAAACGTGTCAGCGTAAAATTGGCCTAGTCGAGGGTCTCTGTGTTGTGGTTTCTTTGCAGTATGTGGGCTTGACTAAACCATATATATATATATATATATATATATATATATATGTGTGTATATATATATGTATATGTACATTCAGGTAGCCTACTCTTTATCTGGCAGATTACATCACTCTTTGATCTAGCGTTTTGATAGTTTAATACTGTGTGAGTCATAATGTTAGTTATATGTGCTGATGATCTGATCAGTGCTGATCATATCTGGATATTTTTTTTTTACTGTGACGTAGCTCTTGTACTAACATGCAAGGGAGACTACTGCATCCCTTACATAAGTGATCCTCGGATAGTTACAATAATCTTACTCTGTGCACTAACACTACTATGCATAATGATCATAAAGTACTATCATTTTGGGCCTACGCCAGTTTTTGTTGATGCATTTTTACACGGTGACCAACTCTGCTTAGGCTGCTTGGAATCTTATCAGCCCACGATTTTTTGTTTGTGAGCTCTGTTGAGGACACTTTGTCCTCAAGAAGAGAGAAAGTAATGTCGAGCTACGCTTCTTCTATCAGCACATCAGCTTGATTGTTGATTGTCTCACAAAGAGGAAGTGTGTTGTGTGTCTTCTTGTCTTCACACACCAGATTAGCCACCCTTGGAGATCAGCACTTCCTCTTAGCAACATCTCACTATTGGTCATATGGAAGCCCCCCCCCCCCCCACACACACACACACACACACACAGTCAAGAAAGTGAGATTGCTTGCATAACTAGTCAGCTGAAAGTGTACCCCACTGTGAGATGCATTTGATTCAGTGAGACTTGGCCTTGTATTTCGCTGTAGCCTTGTATTGGCACACGTTTTTTACAAGTGTTTACATGAATTAGTTAGGCTGCTAAGTGAGTTGATAGATGTGGTGTTCACTTTGAACTTTCATGTGTGGTGATGGTAATAAAGGGCTAAGGGGTGTGTGCGTGCGTGCACATGTGTGCACTCTTTCTGCATTAAATTGCAAGTTCATCCAACTTAGCAAAGTGCTGACTAGAGGTGTCTTAAAGGCCTGACATAATAAATAGACTCACTAGCATGTTGTTGTTTGTTCTAGCCCACATCTCTGAACAGGTGTCTTGAGGGTAGGTAGGGAACTGAGAAACTGGAGGACTTTGACTTTAACAAAGTTTGAGGAAGATTAAATGCACACACCATTGAATCTTTATTATGTCTGTGTTTTTGTTGTGATGCACTCAAAGCCAGGAGAAGCACATGAAGCACATGAAAAGTTTGATGAATGTCCATTTTTGAACTGGCACAACAAATTGAATGAGTGTTAGGCCAGTTCCTAACAGTGTTCGGCTACAGCTGAGAAGAGTGGTGTGTTGAATAGCATCCTTGACACAGAAGGCTTTACTGTCAATCTCACTCTCTGGAGTTCACAAGCTGTCTGTTTCTAACTCTTCCAAATCAATGCCAAAGCTGATTCAAACGACCGCTGATCCTTGGCCACCTGGTTATTTTCCACTGTCACAGCCCTGTCATCATCAAGCCTATCCAACAACTCTCTACAAAGATCAACTACTGAGGTCCAGATGTGCGTCCAGACGTGCCAACTGTGCAAAATTATTTCTAGATGTCTAGGCTTCTCAAGAGACCTAAAAATGGAGAAACATTAGGGATGTAAAAAAAACTAAAATTATCCCTAACCGACCACCGAGCCTCATTAGTCGATTGAAACCGGTTAACCAAAATGCAATTAAAAGAAGGGTCTATTTCTTTTAAAATGTAACAAAATGCATCTGATGTAGCCTGCTAACTGTTAGTCTATGGCAGATAACAGTAACATAGGCGAAAATGACAGCTCTGATGAGACGCTGCTTTTTTAGTTTTAGGAGACAGTAGTGGTAATAAAGCAAGATGTCATCATTACCTTACCTGTTACCACTGAAGATCCTGAAATGTAGTAATTTTCAAATCCAAGCCCATGTGGAATATTGCCCAATAAACTGCAAAACCATAATACCAATATATAATACCAGTAAATCTGTCTCTTTTCTTCTTAGTGAAATGGTGCTGTCTCTTTTCTTTTTAGTGAAATTGTCCTATAGGCAACACAATTTTTCTTTGCATGCTTTGCATGTGGTCATCTACCCTGCCTCTAACACAGGCAATCCATTAGCATGCGATGCTACGTGACGTGACACGATGCAGCACTCCAAAATCTCTAGTGCCTGTAGACTTTAGTGTATCCTACTTTTCGCAAATGTTGTCTCTCCCAAAAAGGTTGTGAGCTCGCAAACACTACAAACCCTGTGACCTAATGTACACACAGGCTAGTTATATAAAAGTAAGTGAGAGATAATTTCGTCATTTGGAATTAGATGAATCATGGAATGAGATGGCTAATTGTAGTCTTATAGCGATTGGTCTAATTTAGAGATCTCTAATTTAGAGATTGCTTTCGTTTAGAGATAATATTCGTGGAAGCTCGCATGCTGGAATAAGACTTGACAGTGGGCTAGATGGTGTGTCTGTCCAACTTCCAAAAAGTCACCTCATCTAATCATCTGTTTGTGCGAATCGAAATGAACCTGCACACTCTACACTGATCAATTTTTTTAACCGACTAAATAATATTTTTGGTCCATTTTGATCGTTTAACATTGATACGGTCAGCCTATTACATCTGCTTTTCGTTTTGAGACTTAGGATCTGACTTGTCCTGCACATCCTCTCTACACATGGCTAAATTGCTACTGGTTACAGCTTATAAGTTAGTTAGCGTAACTTGTTTGCGCCTTCAAGAATTGTCCCTTGCTCAGGCCATACTAAAAAATATGTCAAATATATCAAAAATCACTGTAGGCACCGCTTCTAAGCTTGTGCATGTGAATTGACATACTCCTAGTTTAGGAGTTTACAAGGCCTTTTTTTTTCTCAGCGCTTTTACAACTCCCATAAAAAAACTTGGACTGGATACTGTGACTCAGGAGTACTGCTAACTTAAAATTAACTTAAAATTCTTAACAGAATCAGGACAAAAAAATTGATTTCTTTTACATAGAATGTCGGATCGGTATGTGCTCCTCTAGAGACGTCCCTAAAACTCACTCTCGCTCGGGGCATGATGTCAGGTGATTTCAGCATCATATGGTGTACACAAGTTGTGTGTTTGCCTATTCCACATGTACAAAAAGAAATCCTTCGCAGCACTAGAAGCATGAGCAATGCCATCTTCAGTGTTCAAAGTTAATTGAAAGTTTTGCTCCGCTACTTGTAATCTATGAAATATTGCTGGCTTGCATTCGAACTTGGGGAGGCATTGACCCTTCTTGCATGACAAGAGCGGTAGTGTTTGATGTTTTTAGTTGTACATTATCTACCGCCTGACAACCTGCTACTTCTCTGTTTACTCCTTCCAAAATTCTTGCATGTTTCAGCATCAAACTTTTCTTTGATCAGTTTAATGGTTGTGAATTCCAATATGGATGATTTGCTGTAAGGTGTACATATGTGTGTGTGTGTGCCTTGCCTCAAGTACTTTGATTGTTTTACAAATGGAAGTCACTTTGGATAGTGTCTGCTAAATGCGTAAATGTAAATGTGTGTGTGTGTGTGTGTGTTTGCAGTGCAGAGTGTGCGCATACTGAGCCTGTCTTTCTGTGTGTATTTTTTCCTCTTCACCGTTAGCCTGTGCTTGAGTCACCATCATGGGAGGTCTGAGTCTGTGCCGCTTTGACCTATACTCATTAATTGCCTTTCACAATAAACCTTTGGCCAGAGAGGATGTCTTCTGAGTAGCTTAGAAACCTTCGAAAGTGAATTATACAACGTTATACTTATTTAACACTCCTCTTCACTTGAACTGCTTTGAGGTGGCATGTTTGTTATGATCTATTAGTTTTTTTTGTCCAATATATTATTTTTTGGTTAAATACTATGCTATTTGCGATTGTTATCTAGGATGCATGCTGGCATGCAAGCTGGGAGCAGGCAAGGTATTACGCCTCCTACTTTAAAATATTCTCTCAAATTTCATACACAATTCAACCCAGAACCACAGATCAACTAACAACCCATGGCACCTTGTCCCAGACTAGACTTGTTAGCTAGTTAGATAACAACGGCGACCCAGCACGTCACACATCATTTTATGGCAACTAAATAGTACAAACCGACGTTTCCAAGTACTGTATGTTCCCCGAGATCCACACAAGCAACGAATTTCTACATTCCAATCTTTTGTCAGTCTTTTACAGCCGAGTCATTATTTTGATCATTTGCATAAAGTTCAGCCAGCTTGAAGTTTTTTTTTTAAGTTTCATTTTAGATAATCGTTTTTTTGTTGTTATATTAGTGTATGTCTAGTTATTTGATGCATTCGAAATTTGAGATTTACTGTTGTCATGCAGCTGTCACGAGAGGCCATGACATGCTAAATGTAAAGGAGTGAAATACTCTGTGTTCTAGTGAAGAGAATCAGCTAACTGCCCACACGAAACCAGTTCCGCATTTAGTTTGCATTCATTTGTGTGAAGACATGACACTATAAACGGCTGCGTTTCAACACTGTACCCATCTCAGCCCTAATATATTCAAAATGATGGGCTATGTTTTGCACTGTAAGTGTTTTGGAGTACCTACTGACATGTTTAATAGCTACCTATTTGATAGTTTAGGCCAAATAAATTCTAGGCCCTAACTTTTGTAGAGCTTTTCATTTTTGTACAAGACGTGCAGGGAATCGTGATTTCTCAGTTCTTCTTGTCGAGTAAAAAAGAGATTCACCTTTCTTCCAGAATTGTGTGGCCCTGTATATTTCGGGTTTTTTGGTTTTCTCTACACACCGACCTCTCACACACAGTTTTTCCAACTAGCAATGTCTCTGATATTCTCTCACACACAGACCTAACCCCAGCTAGCCCTGTATCTGTGGATGTGTCAGTTCATTTATTTAGACTGGGAGAGTTGGTAAGCCTGGAATGTCACTCTCCCCTTTTGGCCCTTATAGTGTCCTTTTTTTTTTTACTCCTACACACTACAGACACACACAAACACACACGCACACACACACACAACACCTCAACACTTCTCTCTCTGCATGGTTCAGGATAAATTTGCATTGTGTCAGTTTAGTGGCATTGGCATTCCAGGCACTGTTCTGGACGAGTTGTGCAAGGATGTGATTCTTCCGGATTTAGTCCTTTAGTCTGTATATAGTCTATTGCATGGCTAAAAGTTTTCCGTCCTATGACGGATTTCAGTCAACCGGAGGCGCTAGAGGTCAATAACGAGACTGATGCGTATTGGAAATAAGTCATTGGATTGTCATGAAGTGTTTCATTCACTAGTAGAAGCTCAAAAGGTCGGAAAACGGTGCTTCAATATTTTAATTTTCTGTCCTTTATCAACTTATTATTCTTTTAACTTTTTACACTTTCTTTTAATCTTATTTGTTTGTTGTCTTACTTTATTTTATCCACTATGTTTTTATTTTCTGTCTTTGTAAAGCACATTGAACTGCCTACTTTGTGTATGAAATGCGCTATATAAATAAACTTGCCTTGCCTTGCCTTGCCTTGCCTTGCCTTCATGCCTACACGCGTTGCTTAAATAAACAAAATAGCAAAGACTCCTAGGTTCAAAGCTGCAGGCTCTGGTGTAGTTGCGAGTGAATAGGCTATATTCTAATTCAGTATAATCCCCTATCACAAATAATTAAATATAGTGTTGTAGTAGGCCTAGGCTTCAATCAGGCCTCTTAACCCTCACGCATTGGCCGTTAAACTCACGCATTTCAATTTCTCCCGGTCTCACACCCGCTTTGCGATTTCTCACGGTTAGGAATTAGGCTATATTTTTACCGCACAGAAATTCACAAAAAATGGACAGATTCGAACTTAATCAAACTCAATAAATCTTAAACAAAACGAATTTAAAACACTATCTATTCAACATCGCTAAGGTAGGCAATGAGCTACAAGCGGATTTTCGTTCAAACCATAGCCTATTTAAATAAATAGGCACGAGAAGTCCTAATAGTCTACCGTAAAAGGAAAGCTTAGGGATCGTCTGCAAAATGCAAAACGCAAACAGATAATGTCAATAACTTCACTACCAAAGAGTGAAGAAACATCTAACCGGAATATTACAACATATGTGTTTAGGAATATGCGGTATGCACTTCCAGTGCTCTTTTACACATGTAGGCTATTGTTCAGGATCCTTTTAAAACCGTTTTAACCAGAATACTGATCTTACAGGCCTACCGAACACTGAGCTATTATAGCTGCCGAATTCGATGTTCATGTAACCATAGTAACAGACTCATACACTGCCTTGTGGTGGACAGCGCTAGAATCTTTGATGCCTACAACTTGACAACTTGCTACGTTTGAGGCGTTTTACCGAAGACAACATAATATCAACATTGATGATGATGAAGGTCTATAATAATAGTTCAAGTTTATCTTGGCTGCATAGCACATTATCATACATGCTGCATAATAACAATGTCGGTATACTGGTGATAAGTTCATGTGTACTGCGTTTTGTTTATTGGCTAAATTGCACTTATGCACATTGCATTTTTCATTAAAAGTGTTAAAATGAGGTTACTGTGTATAGTGGCTGCACTGTTCCTGCACCGCGCCGTTGCCGTGCCATAACACACCATATATGGGTCGCATTATGGGTCTACATATTTTCCTGCTTTTTTGTCCTTGGCCAATCACATCCCTTGTTGTGGTATGCCATGCGCACCCCAAACACACACACACACACACACACACACACACACACACACACATACACACCGTGGTCAGACCCAGACTTGGGGAGGCTCCAGGATGGAAGAGGAAAGGAGATGAGAGAGGGATGGCAATCTGCCACCAAGGCCCAAACATGAAGGCTCTCCCCTGGCTGCCAGCCCCGCACAGAGTGCCCTCCAGCCTGGAGACTGGAGAGGAGAGAACAGCGGAGAGAGGGATTAAGTGGTGGATTGAGAGCGGATGAGTGGAGATGGAATGCGAGGAGAGAATGGCACAGAACAGAAGAGTGTGTGAAGGATTGTGCAGGACACAGGTGTGTGTGTGTGTGTGTGTGTGTGTGCGCGCTAAAGCTATTTGGAGGTTTTTTTTTCCAACATGAGCATGAATCAAACTTCCGTCCCAAACAAAAATAATGTCAGTAGCTTGAAATCTAAGGTTGACCGACTAGTGTCACCAGTCTACCTGTACCACTCAGCTGTTGGCATCACACTCACTATTGCTAAAATACTATAGGCATGACATGGCTTGATACTTCACGCATAGCATTATTAGAATCCCGACACAAGAAATCAGGCATTGATCACATTTTTGCTGTAGACATGGTGCAATATGATTAAAACCATGTTTGTGAACAACCTATTTGTTGACAATCTCGGTGTACACTAATGGTGTTCTTAGCGCTAGACGTTTTGAATAGGCCTAAATGTATTTTGATAAAGTAAACTGCATTCTGTATCCACAGTGGAACGAAAGCATACACAACGTAACAGGTGTCTTTGCAGCCCTTTGAGAGGAACCAAAAGCACATGTACAGTACACGAGTGTGTGTGTGTGTGTGTGTGTGTATATATATATGTGTGTGTGTGTGTGTGTGTATGAGTACAAGGTAGAGATAGAAAAGGATGCCGTTTTTATGTATAGGTAGATTGTGTGTGTTTACTGTAGGTTATCATCTACAGTCTGGGTGGCATAATTAGTGCTCTGCCTGGAGCGTGTCGGGGAAGAGAGAGAGGAGACGTCCATCTCATTACACCCCTCGTTAGGCTCAGCATTTAAAGTCACTGCACACAAACAATACAGGCATGTCATTGGAGACTGCTGTGTCTGATTGACACACACACACACACACACACACACACACTTACTGAACATGATGTAACTGTTTGGCTTTCATTTCTCAAATATCTTCAGAGAAGATTTTATTTGTCTCCCATCTTTCTACTTTTTGGGCTTTTTTGTTCTATTCCTTTTGTTTTGTCTTTCTCTCTTCCTCTTCTCTCTCTCTTTTTTTCCCTCTCTGTCTGTCCACTGCTTCATCCTTCCTCTCAGTTTCTCTCACATGAGAATTTCAGTTCAAAAAGTGTCTGTTGGCATACCCATTGAATTATCTTTTAAACGTCACTTTCTTTTACCACTCCTGTGATCTCCACTCACCTGCGTGTAGGTAATCGGAGGTGAACCAAGGCAAGGAATTCTGGGAACTGTCCCTTGTGTGAACCATTTTCATGTAGCCCACTGTATCCTTCTGTTCCCCTGCTACTGCTGTCTGCTAGGGTCATTCTAAGGGCACACAAGTCGAGAGGGAACGGTGTCTGCATATCTGAGTGGAGTGTGTGTGTGTGGGTGTGTGTGTGTGTAGACCTCAGCTCTGCTGTGATGGCTGCCATGCTCTCATGATAGAGCTTGTGTGTGTGCGTGTGTGTGTGTGTGTGTGTGTAAGGGACACTATTGTGTTTGGCGGCGATCAAAAAAAAGGCAGAATAAACCCAGGTAAATAATATGAACGTGAGAGTGATAAGAGTTTGGTATTTATCCAAATAAGTGTGTGTGTGTGTGTGTGTGTGTTTATGGATGACCTGAGCTTGAAAGTCAGAGAAACTTAGTGTGTGTGTTTGTGAACCAGCCTGACTGTTCATGTTGTCTTGGAGTGTGTACAGTCAGTGTACAGTGTGTGTGTGTGTGTGTGTGTGCATGCACACAGGGCTGGTCTGAGTTTGGCGGTCCATCAGGGAAAGTAATTCGAGTCCCTTGTGTGTGCAGCTCACTTGTTTTCCATGGAGCTGCATACTGCTTTTGTTTTTGAAAGCT
>JAGFZM010002179.1:52487-93384 GCA_017657215.1 Limnothrissa miodon
GCCCTTAACTTGTCCCTCACTGTGGGGTTGATTTGTAAGATGGATTTTTTAAAATAAAAATACCCTGATCAATGCTTCAAAACATCCAAGTTTGATGCTTGCTGTATAATTTCAATGAACCATGGTAAGCAGTTATCAGATTCACAGTTCCTGTCTCCAGCTCCATTCTGTGTGTCAGTTTATTGGATTGCTCATTTTTTTGTGGAGAAGAAAAAGAAGTGTTGTGTTGTCTCTTCATATCATTCACAGAGTACCTTCTTAACCCCCTGTTCATTTGTTTATTATGAAGCTTAGATCCTCGATCTTGCTGACTGAGGGGGTTGCTGTACACAGCCCTGACTTGCCCCAGTGTTCTTTTTCAAACGAAGTTACAGCTTCAGTAGATTTGTTGTTTCTATTTCTCTCTTCTTCTCATTATATTATTATTATTATTATTATTATTATTATTATTATTGTGCACAAAATTAAATTTAATTTATTTTATCTACGTATTTTTACATTTTGTTTGACAAGTATGTGTTGCTGTTACCGTACATGTCATTTCTTCCATAATTATGTAATTATTTAAAAAGCTCAATGGCTTTGTATGGAAACCTTTTTTTTGTCTCTCCTTGATCCTGGTTTGTCACCAATTAAGATCCCTTCCATTTTCACTGTCTACCATGCTGTTACAGATTTGATTCTGTGTTGAAAATTAAAAGACTTAAAAAACATGTTTTTAATTTATTTTTATTTTATTTTTTTTTACAAGTTAAGACGGTGTAAACATAGGTGGAACTTATTATACAAGGTTCATAATTCTTTCGGAATCTTGTTTGGAATATCTTTATGGAAAAGATGAGTTGGCTCTGCAGGTACTGATTTGAGACAATACTAAGACGAGTTTTTTTTATTTACTCTCAAAGAGAGAGCAGTCAATAACAAAATGTCCCCTATAGTTTGCTCAAGTAAAGGCTTTTTAGATGGTCATGCGTAAACATGAGGGTGAGATTACTAAATGGTTGTCATCATAAGCGTGATTGCTGTGACCCTCGAACCATTTTCCCAGTTTTTCGCGCGCACACACACACACACACACACACATATATATATATGTGTGTGTGTGTGTGTGTGTGTGTGTGCGCGCGCACGCTCTGAATGGGCCTGCATATCCGATGTTTGTTCTATTTAGCTATCCGGTTTAAAAATTGATTTGTTGTGATTCTAATTGCTCCTTACCATTCGTAATATCATTGTAGTTAACAGAGAACGTGTTTCAGAGTGGTATACACAACTTAGAAAGCAACATAACGATATCATAATGCAGCCTGAGCGATTTCGGTTACGCTCACTGCCTCGACCCTTCCAAAACCCGTATATGTTTAGTGATGCCATGTGTCATTATCTTAGGACCTCTGGCCTTGTCCGTTTTTTTTCCAATTGATTGGAGAGGCGAACAATGCGCGTTTACTATGTGGTATGGCAGATGAAACAAGATCTTGTTTATTTGACATTTCTGTCAACTCTTTTTTGAGTTAACATTTCTTTAATGTACATCGTAGGCTACTAATGTTTCGAATTGTATGGTGCTGCAGGTGTATGATGGGTGCGAACCATTTAGTCGATGGCAGGCCAGGCAGTGCATGACCACCGAGGGACATTCGGTAGACAAGAAATCCCGAGGAGTGCACAGCATAACACCACAATAAGGCTATGTTATTTATGTTAATGACTCGTTCGTTCGTGGCAAGACTGAAATGAATGCACGAAGTATGCTTCGTCTGACGAGCATGACCTCTATAGGCTGCACCTGTCAAAAACCTGGCCAATCCAGGGAGTGGGAGGGTGGGGTAAAGCGAGACGCGCTTCTTAAATGCTGTCAGCCCCTTCATTTGATGCAGTGTTGAGAAAATGCAGTCGTTCACAGTTTGGAAGGACTGTGAGTCAAGGACAGAGAAACTTCACTGTAGCCGTTAAAAGTCATCCTCCCACACTGTGCCCAGTTGCCAGAAACTGCGAAGCAATGGATCGTTTCACAGAGTTGTTGAGGGATTTGGGATTTATGAACAACACATTGAACATGACACTGGGTGATGAGAACAGGTATGGAAGTGCAGAGGACATCGACGTGACTGCGGACAGAAGCCCAGTGTTAAGAATCATGATGTCCATTGTCTACTCTGTCGTGTGCGTAGTGGGCTTAGTGGGTAACCTACTCGTCTTCTTCTTGATGAAACTCAAACAAGGGAGGAAGAATTCAACTATAAACTATTTTATATTTAATTTAGCCATAACAGACTTTCAGTTTGTTTTGACTCTGCCCTTTTGGGCAGTGGATACAGCGCTGGATTTTAGCTGGATATTTGGAGACGCCATGTGTAAGATTATTCTGTCTGTGACAGTAATGAATATGTACGCCAGTGTCTTCTTTCTCACGGCCATGAGCATAACACGGTATTGGTCAGTGGCATCGTCCACTAAAGGCAACTCTTGTAAACCACTTCGCTCAGTTAAATGGGTGTGCGTTTTTCTATGGGCAGTCGCAACTCTGGCCACTGCGCCGACGACCATCTTCTCCACAGTGACGAGCGTGGCCGGTGAAAACCTTTGCCTGTTGAGGTTTCCTGCTGGACAGTACTGGCTGGCAATGTACCACCTCCAGAAAATCCTAATTGCCTTTGTTTTGCCTATGTTAACATTGTCAATAAGTTATTTACTACTTGTAAGATTTGTGAAAAAGCGAAGCATGAATAACAATGCGTCAACAAGAAAATTGCATGTAACCAAGTCTGTCACCATTATCGTTATGGCTTTCTTTCTGTGCTGGATGCCAAACCATGCCATTACGCTGTGGGGAGTGTTGGTCAAATTAAATGTCGTATACTGGGATGAGGCGTACTACGTTGTGCATACCTACATTTTCCCCGCAACAGTTTGCCTTGCGCACACCAACAGCTGTTTGAATCCCTTTTTCTACTGCCTGACAAGAAGGGAGTTCAGGAAAAAGCTGAAACACCTCGTGCAAAATTTAACTTCTCACAAGCATACTCTGCATTCAAGTACCACGCGACAGGTGGACAATTCGTAAGGACGTAATACCTTCGTGCTGCACAATAAAGATAGGCTATTGGCCATCCCATTTAAATTATTATTTCATGTAAATATTTAACGAGTACCTTTCTGTCGCACTGTGCTATCAATATTTGATTTGTGCTTTCAGATTGTATCTACAGTTGTTTGCATGAGACCTTGCTTTGACGTTCCACTGGAAACAACATTGAATAAGCACCTGCGCACTCAAGCTTTTGCGCGCGCTTTTTCGTGCCAAAGTCGGCTACGATGAATGTTAACTAAACGCTGTAAAGATTGAATAAATTATTATATAAAAGTCACCCTTTCCCAGGTTTCTGTGTGTTTGTGTGCAAATGTGTCTAGAGGCGTGCATTTTGGATAGAGATACTTTATTTATCCAGAAAGAAGGTTTCAAGGAATAAGTCAAACAGCTCCGGACACGTCATTGTTTTGCATCACATCGACATTCGAGGTCTCTTGTTTCCTACATTTCCCTGGTGTATAGGCTACCGCAGTTGTAGAAAATAATGGTTTTACACAAAATGAAAGGGTGGAAAAAACTATTATAGGCCTATATATAAAATGTCATAAACCAATATAATCAAAACACAGGCTATAGCGTGAATCAGTCATAGTCAATTCAATGGAAGGCGAATTAAAAAAAGCTAAACTTTTAAAAATTATTGTGAAGAAACAGAAACAACTAGATGTTTTAAGGGGGAAAATCCGCAAGACTCCTTCCTGGCCCTAACAAACAGTTACAGGCACAGGACCATGCAGTAGCCTCGCCCAGACTACTTTGTGGTAATGCTAGTTGATGCCCTGCCTACACATGGTCTGGCTGCATAATGATGACAAAATATGATAAATGGGTGGCCTATGATTTCAGTCATGTAATTGTTTAATTCTGTTCTGTAGGCTAAATCACAGTAGGCTATATGTTGATCTTTGAAATACCTATCTAGGCCTACCCACATCTAGTCTGCACTGTAAAACGGCAAAAGGGGTTTGATATTGTGACACCAAACACTGCAGTAGCTTGTTCAGGTGGCCAATAAGGTCACTCGGGGCTCTCAATACAATTTAATGCATACGTATTGCTTAGGCTATAATACAGTAGCCTAACTCGTGTTTTACTTGCATAAATGCGGTTTATCTCATTAATGGAACAAAACGCTTTCTTTTAGTAAATAAACACATATGTCCCATTAGTTAGGCTATTGGATTTGTGTTTCTGAGCAACAGTGATTGATAAATCCGTCCTGGCCTGGGCCAAATGCAAACATACCACTTGCAGGATAGGGTCGTGCGTGTGCGTGTTTGATACAGAAATTCTGCAATGAATTTTAAAAATCCACGAAACCTAATTGGTTAGTTTATTGAAATGCTGTCATTGGTTTAAAGGGTAAAATCATCCACGTGACTCAGGCGCGATGAAAATGCGTCACGATAGAGACGGAGAGCGGCGCTTTCACTGTGTCTGAAAGAAATCCGAGCTGGCGATGCCTGGATTTGATTTTCCAGATATTTTGATTGCTTAATCTGTGAATGGCGCCTAAACAGGACCCTAAACCTAAATTTCAAGAAGGTAAGACTCCCAGATAGCTCAAACTAGCGCCTGCCATTGTTCTCTACGGTTCGCTATGGTGGGCGCTGCCGCGCTGTACAATGGCGCTCCACGTAAACAGCATCCGCTAGTCTGCTAATGTTATGCTAACGTTTGTCCACTTAAGCCTAATGTAACCACATAAATGAATCTTAACACACACAAACGCGTAAAATATTAACACAGTTACAATATCGCCCTTAACAATAAGTAACGGTAAACGCAAATAACGTTAGAACTGTTGAAGAGGCGTACGGGCTTATTGATTTTTCTGCCTTAGTAGCTAGGTGGGCTAACATAACCGCTTGAGAGATGGAATGCTAAGTACACTGCCTAATAAACTGGGAATGACAATAGTCAGACCAGTTAGTCCTCGCCTCTATGAGGTTTAATAGCAAGTCAATATCTAAAATAACATGGAAGTAACGTTAATATACAGGTGGTGTCATAAGACCTTCAAAAGTCCGTCAGTGACAGTCATTTAGTTATTGAGAATAATGACCCACTTGTGTTTTCTATAGGCTACTTTGTGAAATGCACAAATGCTTTACTAATAATGATTCTCGTTTCCTCTATCTCGTTGCTTGTGTGTGTGTTGTACCTTGTATATTTCTTGTTTGTCTCCTGCTACAGGTGAACGAGTGCTGTGTTTTCATGGGCCATTGCTTTACGAAGCTAAGGTATGACACTGTCTCTGCGTGCATGCTTGTTAAAGTTGCACTACATCTACACTAGATCTGTCTTTTTGAACATGGGGCAGTTGGACTACTTGTTTTGAATTACTATCTCAGCAGAAAAGTGGGCAAGATTTAGCTTGTTAATAATTACTAAATTAACAAGTTTTTGGTGCTGCCCTTTCCATGTTATTTGTAGTTGACAGCACGTTCATGTCTGCTATGAAAATGCCAAATAAAAACAGCTCAGAGCCTTGGTTTGGATTACTTGTACATCTCATTATTAATATAAGTGAAATATTAATTTTGATAAGTTCTTCCTGTTGATTCCATTTATTATTTAAATCCTGGAACAAAGTTAATAGTTAATTAGATAGTAATTATTTTTTTAAGTAAGTGATGGAAGTAAAGTCATTGATTTTTGTTTTTCTTTGCAGTGTGTTAAAATCAATATCAAGGACAAGCAAGTGAAATATTTCATTCATTACAGTGGCTGGAATAAGAAGTAAGTTGGAGAGCCTAAGTGGTTTTGTTGTCTTTTTAGAGTTAAAATGGGTGAGCGATGTTTTATTTATTTATGTATTTTTGGGGGTGCAAGTCAATAACTGTTCACACACATGCACACAAGGAGTGTTTTCCTAAGCCTTAAGTAGGGACAAAGTGTATTTTAACTGAAGACGTTAGATGAACAGGTTGACAGATTCATACCCTGATTAGTTCCTGGCATATGCCTGAATTAAGCTGTAAACATAGATTAAACATAGTTATTTTAACTATTTTACTATTTCTACTATTTTACATAGTTAATTGTTTTTCTGTGTGTTTCTTTTTTACTTAGGCATCACAGAACAGCAAACCATTTTGCTTTGTCTTTGGTGAATTAGGAGATTTGCATAATTAAAGAGCTATTGTGAACATGAGGCATAGTTGTACCCTCCTGCAAATGTTTAACTTTGAAATTGTCATTTTTAACATGGGCGAGTAATGCTGAATAGCACAAAGTAATAGTAGTGTAATTGTGGCAGTCAAAAAAGCATTGGTGGAGCTTTGTAAAAGGAATAAAAAGAATCCTAGGATGTCTTTTCTAGGAACACCCCTCACCCTTGGAATTGTAATCCCAGACAATAGAATACAGTAGTCTTCTGATGGCCACCAAGCCACAAGTTGTTTGTTTGTTTGTTTATTTATTTATTTACAATGTGTATTGAAGCTATAAAATATTTCTAAATGAACACTTGTGTTCAGATTTCAAAAGTCTTAAATATTTGTAGTGTGTGTGTGTGTGTGTGTGTGATTTGCATGAATGTTTTCAGTTAGATAAAATACTTAAATGGTCTGAAAGGCCCCAAATCCCTAAGTATTAATACTCAGCCTAAATTGAAAACTCCATTTAACTATTGACTGCAATACTCCATTTAGCTATTGACTACGATACACCATTTAACTATTGACTGCAATACTCCATTTAACTATGCTATGTCCCCTTTAAGCTGCTCATAAAACCTACTGGTTATACATTAGACATGTTTTTATACACACACACACACACACACACACACACAGACAGAAAGATAGACATGTATTGTATTCTCTAGAATATTTACATAATGGATTTATCTTACAAGAACAGTAAAATCTTTTTTTACAAGCTCATTCACACTTCTTCAAGTTCTCAGTGTTGATATGATATTTGTAGGCTTTACTGTAGGTTAATATTCTCTGCTCTCTCTCCCTGCTGCCTCCCCAGCTGGGACGAATGGGTTCCTGAAAGCCGTGTGCTTAAATATGTGGACAGCAACCTGCAGAAACAGAAAGAGCTCCAGAAGGCAAATCAGTAAGTTACTTGATAAGGGTTTTTTTTTTTTTTTTTTTTTTTTTTGTCCTGACGCTCTTTCTTGCTGCGGTGTCCCTCTTTTTCTGTTCTATTTTTACATGAAAATCGAACTTCTGCAACTCCTATTAGATGTTTTAGTCCAGTGTGGGGATGGGCCTAAAATGACTAAAAATAGCCTCAAATTCATGTTGTCTTGTGGATGCTTTATACTGTGTATTCTTCATATATATATATATATATATATATATATATATATATATATCATTTATTTGATTTCAGAATGTTTGGGGTCCTTCATATAGCAATTATATTTGATTTCAGAATTAGGTCAGACCTTTGTTTGGTCTAAACTTTGGCCTAGTCAAATTGTTACTAATTTAAAGCGGTCAAACTGAAGGCACCCACCCTGTACATCATTTGTTTAGCAGCTCAGGATATATTCTAAGTCTCTTTTATGTTATAAACAGCTGAAGTTCACTCCAGCCACCCGTAGTCCATACTTTTTCATATTTGGACTAACACACCCTGTTAATGTGATTAGAATTAGAATAATCCTTCATTCATATTCCCTGTCAGGCTCAGCCTGGACCTGGCACTGTGGCTCAATCTGTGTGTCCCTCCTAAACCCTAAGCCCTGAACCCTCATAGACTTAACTGGAATGAGTTGGCTTCATGTTTGGCTGATTTATGTGAGATAGGGTTGGGAGCCTTATTTGAGCCTCACTCTTGTTCACCCAGCACACTGTACTCCTGCTCTCCCAGCTAACCTCTCCTTCTCACATACAACAGGACACATTCACCGCCCACCACTTCAATCAACAGTAAGCCTCCTCCCCAGATACACAGCCCACTGCCCAGTCCACTTAGCCATCACCAGTTAGTCCCTTCTACACATAACTAACGACTTTGACTTATACCATTACTGGAATGCCCTCCCACACCCACATGCATAAACTGCACTGCCATCACCAATAAGCCCAGTTTTTTCACATTAATGCCACAGCACGTCTCTGCTGTATACAGTATGCCCTCCCACCCACGTACTCTCTGTACCCCTAAATATCCCTCACTACATTAGATGTCGGGTCCCCCACCCTTTCACTCCCTCTTCCAGCGTGAGCCACTAAACTCAGTATGGAGTTTTTCCCCTTGGCCTTGTTGCTCTTGAGTGCTCCTTGGTAATGTGTGAGAGTAGTGCTAATGGACCACTCCTCCATATCTGTTGCCTTCCTTCAGACCCTTCATAACCACTCTGCATCTTCATGCAGCCAGCGCTAGTGAGGGATTTTATTGAAAAATAACCTTTATACTCTGTCTGCTAAATGTAACCATGCCAGATTATAGAACTGTGCTCAAAACTAAGCAAATTAGTCTATGTCTAGTCCACATTAATTTTTAAAATAAAGGCTGTTAATTTCGCCATGCCTTGCTATGACTATGATGAGTGTTTAGGTTGTAACAGAGTTACATTTTTTAATAAAATCCCATAGTTCTACTTTTACAAAATATGCAGGCAACGATGGCTGATGTATAGCCTCTAAAAAATCTTTTTTGCTTTCAAAAGGGATTGGTTAGTAGCACACGCACACACACACACACACACACACACAAAGTGGGGGGGATTCAACACTCTGTTTGCTGTGCTGATAAATAAGTATTTCCCCCTCTAGTATCTCGCTGCATTGTACAGAATACTCACCCAGGCCTTGTGCCACCCTGTCTGTCTGTCTGTCTTTCTTTGCCAGAGACCATTATGTTGAGGGAAGGATGAGGGGGGTGGCACCAAGCAAAAAGATCGCTGCTGTGCAGCAGAAAAACGTTGATGTGTGAGTATGCAAAGTTCAAAGAGCAAACAAGTTCCTATATAGAAACGCCTTTCTGTGTGTGTTTCTTCCTAGAGTTAAAAGTTTCTCCTGAAATTGTCCTTGGTTTTTATTTATTTATATTTACACATTTAGAAGATGCTTTTATCCAAAGCAACCATCAGTTAGTTCAGGGCCAGAAGCCCCTAGAGTATTAAGTGGCCTGCTCAAGGGCACAGCAGAGGAAGCCAGAATTTGCCTTTCCTTTTTTTTTAGGTACTTTTACTCAGTGAGGTAGAGTTTTACTGTGGCAAGAGTCAACACGTTTATGGATAGACTGTGTAAATATGATGGGTAAATGATATTGAGTTAAAATAACGATTTGCTTTTCTCTCTCATTTCCACTCCTCGGCCCGGCTTGCCCTACTAGGAAAACAAAAAAGAACAAACAAAAGAGTAAGTATCTTCTCTTTATGGGCCTTTTGTCAGTTACACACACACACACACACACACTACTGAGACCCCAAACCTCTCCGGCGTCAATATTTATTTTTAATCACCACGACCCATCTCCGACTCCATATCAGATTTTGTAGCCATAGTGCTGTGGAACAGTTGGGATGTAAATTAGATAGACTCCTTCCCACATGCTCCTGTTTGTTTGCCCGTGATTACAAGCAAGTTGCCAAACGCATTACAAACACACACACCCATAAATGCATATGCGAATATGTATGTGTATGGAGGGGGGACAACTGCTGCTGTGGCAACGGTGATATGACTGGGTCTGCACACAGGAGAAATTTAATTAGAGCGACATACAGGAGTTTCACAGAAGCCTCTGAACACCCCCTCAGCCGACAGGAATGGGGACAGTTTGTCTGTGAATAGCAGGGAGAAGTCCTGCACACCCTTCCCCCTGGAAGAAGCTCCAGGCAGCAAAACCCAACTTTACTTGTGACTGTCTCTCTACCTAACTTTCCCTTTTGTGTTAATTTTAGTCATTTATTTTGGTCATGTGTTATGAACAAGTTATAGCCTTTTAAAGTTCCCATGTCTCAACGGTTCACTGTAGGTAGGATTTAGTATTGCTGTAGCATGAAAAAAAATGAATTTTTGAAATGAAAAGGAGCATATTGAAGGCATTCATAGTCTTCATTTAAAGGCAACTTTTTGTTGAGGAAAGGTTGAGGGGGGTGGCACTAAGCAATGAGAAGCAAAAAGAGGTCTACAGTAGTTGCCTTTAACTGAACACTATGACTACCACAAACTGGGAATCTGAATGAGAATCTTCAGACATTGAAGGCATTCCTTTTGCCACTCATGAGAGTCTGGCTTTGATATCCCAGGGTCAGGCCTCAATAGAAGAGTGACCTACATGCATAAACACAGTGATGGGCTTCCAGTGTCTGGGAGGTCTGTAGTTTGCACTTAAGCGGAGATGACACAGAGCACACAGAGGTCCCTGACGTCAGACCTCGATCCTTGTAGGATGGGAGGGTCGTTGAGGTGAATGGTTATGGTAGGTGGTCGTTTTTATGGCGTTGAGAAGAAGATGATGATGATGATGATGATAACAATAATATCCCCTGTGTGTGTGTGTGTGTTTTGTGTTGTGCAGCACCAGGGGCTGGTGAAGGGACCAGCAGTGGGGAAATGCCCCACCCACCACGCAAGAAGAGGGCCCGCGTGGACCCAACAGTCGAGAGCGTATGTACACACTCGCACTCTTTATCACACCTTTATGTGCCTACAACGCCTTGCTGGGAAAATGACAATGAGTCTTCATTGGGCCAGTCAATGAATAAAATTTATTCTGACTATATTTTTGCATTAGTCTATATGGGTAAAGGATCCTCCTCAATATAGGTATTACAAATTGAGTAGGTCAACGTTATATAGGCAGGGGTTCACATGCACAAATGCAGTGTTTAGATTTCTCTGACCAATTCATCTTTGCCAATATTTACTCTAAAATGATAAACTGCTTTAACTACCTTTCGTCACTCAAGTTTGAATGGTTTTCATGTTTTGTTTGCTATTGTCAGCCTTTTGGAAAATATATTTATGTTATTATCACTGGCACGTCTCTGTAACTTTTTCTTTCCATGTTGAAGTTCCTGAAGTGTTTAAAAGCTCAGTAATGTGCACTCTGGCTCCAAGACTGCAGTGCTCTCTCGAGGTGTTTGGGGAAAAGTGTGATTATGTTCATTATGAGGTTTATAGGACCTCGTATTGCCCATTGGCTGTCTGTCCGTCCCTGTTTTCCTCAAAAGAATCCACAAACGGCAGCTGGGCTCAGTTACCGTAGAAACCCACTCCGTTCTTTCATCAGCTCTTTGATTTGTTGTGCCCGCCACAGTCTGGTGGACGTAAACTCCAACCAGTTGGTAGTGTTATCCCAGTTGTCTCTTGGCAGCAGGCCTGGACAAGGACCAGAAATGGCAGATGGAGTCATATTGAAAACACATTTAAATTCAGATGATGCAGTTGTTTCACTATAGAAATTACTTTAAAGTTTAGTTTTCATTCTTTCGACCATTTATGTGAACTAATAATCTAAAATATAAATGGGTGAACCCTACCCCCAATCAGATGGATGGGGCCAAGGTAGTGGATTATTCTGTGAATTACAGTATTTAGTGAAATAGAACCACAATGCATGGAGATGGTTGAGTTGTTGCATTTGTAATGCAAAATTGCATCTGTCTGTTACCAGCCGTTTATCTAGTCTTGCCTCAGGCATCCGGTCCATGCCTCTATACTGAGATATGAAGCTCTGTCCATCCGGTCCATGCCTCTATACTGAGATATGAAGCTCTTTCCATCCGGTAGTTGTCCCTGTGAGACTTTTAGTAAGCAGTGTGAGTCTACGTCAATCATCTTTCTGTGTGCTTGGGAGGAGATCTTTAGTTTTGTGTGTTTTGTGTGTTCAGGAAGAGACCTTCATAAATCGTGTGGAAGTGAAGGTCAAGATCCCAGAGGAGTTGAAGCCATGGCTGGTTGATGACTGGGATCTCATCACACGCCAGAAGCAGGTAAGCACAGACAAAATGTTCAGAGGTCATGCAATCATGCCACCTTAAATACAGGCACCGAGACTTAACTCGTGTAATCACAGGCCACAGGCAGGTGGGAATGTATTGTCAGAAATGGTCGATTGAACAATAAATGAACTTTCTTCAACCTGTTGGTCAGATTCTTGCCTCACATTCTTACGCTGATGACTGATTCAGTATCTTTGCCTGATGCTCAATGAAGTTATGATCTTCCCAGACACTTGTACATTTGTTATATGAGGATATAAGGGCTTGTAACTGCTGCAGTATTTAATGGAGTTGGCTTCTCTATTATAATAATATTCATAGTACCTTAGAGTTAAGAGTTGTTTTTAGCCACACAATTGTTAGCCTTACGAATGACCATTTTCCAGTGAATGACTGCTAGCAAGAAATGGTACACGTCGTCTCTCTTTACTGTACATTGGTCTCTGAAATGAATGTCCCCGCCCCTCCCCGCGACGTATCTCTTGTGTTTACACACTTGCTTATGTGTTTGTTTATTTGTTTACCCTGCATGCATTTCCCAAACCACTCCGTTGCATGTCGGCGAAATTCAATTGTGTCTATACATTGGACAAGGATTAAAGGCAAGCATATGCACAGGCGTTCGGTAGACGCCAGTCTGGTCTGTGTCTCTTTCCCCTGTCCAAGGGCACATTCTTCCTTATATCTGCTCAGCATCCTGACAAGTGCAAGTCACACTTCCTGACCCTGCTGAGTGAACACTGTAATTTTACACTATGTTCTGGGCTTCGTTCTCAAAGTGATGAAAGACCATCTCAGAAAGGCTTTACTCATTATTTCTTGGGCACAATCCAGAGTTTTGCCTTCTTATTTGGGCTTGAGCTAATTTAAGATGGGCACATGAAAAGCTATCCTGTGGTGACACACGTGAAAATGTGTCAGTCTTTTTTGTAAATATTTGAAATGTCCTCCATAGCATCCGTACTACAGAGGAGAAGAAACGATCCCACTTGTTTTAAAGGCCTTTCTAGCATCTGTAATGGTACGGGGGTAGAGTGGTGCCATCGTTAAAGACTGCTTACTCATCTGATTAATCAAAATAAATGCTGATTGATAAGGGATTGAAGCATCAAACTTGACTTGATGCATCAGCCGCTTTAACATTGTTTCACTTTGTGCAAAGTGTCTGAACGCTAGCCATAGGGATTCACACTCTCGATGGGGCAGCATTATGTTCTACCACAACCAGTTGCTTTTGTTTGATTGTGACGTATGTTCTGTGCTGGAATCCATTGTATAAATTCATCTTTACTGTCTTCAGCCCTCCCTCGGTTCCCTGATTGGCCGATGCATATTCTAATAGGAGCGGACCTTAGCTTATGGCTTTTTTCTTGACCAGTATCTGGGGGTAAGCACAATCTCTGCTAAGCTGCCAGGGAGGGCCTTAAATATTACCAGATAACAAGGGCAAACTACATTTATACAAAGGGCCAATTCCCTTGAGACATATTGCTATGCCACATTTAAAATAGCTGTAGGTATCTATTGTAACAATCACGAATATTCAACACCTCATATAATGTCCTTGTCTCAAGTCTCTCAAAGAAATATGAGAGAGTGATTTCTGGAATTTTGCTGCCTTGAGAATTATAGCATTTATTTATAGCAATTGTATACATTTACAGTTGAGTTTACACATCGTCTACAATTTTAAAATTGGATTTGTATAAATGTGTGTTTTAGTGTTTTTATGAAAACTTTTTTTTTAAACGCTAATTGCTGGTTGATGGTAGCTTTAGGGGCTTTGGAGGATGCTAAGCCCTTGGATCAATACGCTGCTCATGTCCAGCCCTGACCTGCTCCTTAGTGGATCAAACACAGCCTCGGGGGAAAAACAAGCCACCCCAATCAATTTCCCCTCTCCCACCACTACCATCCTAACATCCCAACCCACCCACCCCTCACCACCTTCCGCACACACACAAACGCACCCTTTCTCTCTCACTTCTCCTTTTGTCTGTTTTCCAAGCTTTTCCACCTGCCTGCGAAGAAGAATGTCGATGCCGTCTTAGAGGACTATGCAAATTACAAGAAGTCAAGAGGAAACTCTGATAACAGGTAGGCTGGTTGCCATGGAGATGTGGTGCGCAATTGTCCCAAATAGTTGGAAGTATAAAGAATCTACCTTGTCAGTTACCCGTGTTGTCTTTGCAGTGCGATTAAAATGCCATAGGGTTTTTTATTTTCTTTTAATTCTTTATTTTACAAGGCCACTAGAGCAAATAAACCTTCTGCTAAATTCAGAATGTAACTCTGTTTCTCAATTTGTCAGCACTTAATCGGTGCACCTGTTTTATGTGTGTGTGTGCGTGCGTGTGTGTGTTTCTGTCAATTACAAATGCATGCAGTCATTGAGCATTGTAATCTCTGGTCCACGTAATTTTAATTGCTTGTGCAAAATGATTACGGCCTCAGCTGTAGACTATAATTGTGTCCATATCCATATGTAGTTCTTTATGGAGAAAGTTGTCTAAACGGTGTTTTCCGTGTCAACCCCTTTTGTGCTCAGAGAGTACGCTGTGAATGAGGTGGTTGCAGGCATTCGGGAGTATTTCAACGTCATGCTGGGCACCCAGCTCCTCTACAAGTTTGAGCGTCCACAGTACGCCGACATCCTGACCAACCACCCGGACACGCCCATGTCCCAGATCTATGGAGCCCCTCACCTGCTCCGACTCTTTGGTGAGAAATATGGCATGCCACCCAAATCCCCCAAAATCCCCCCCCCACCCCCCCATATGACTGGAAGTGAATAGTGCAAGTCTCTTTCAGGTAGTGCCTTTCAGAGAGCTTTATTTTGAAAACCAGTAGTGCCTCATTCTCTTCCATTCACTTATACATGGCCATGGAAATCAGTCTATGTCTAAGAGGGAAAGGTAGTGTTTACTGAATAGATCTTTCTCTCTTTGCTTAGGCATGTACCGTAGGTCTCTCTCTCTCTCTCTCTCTCCTCTTTTATCTGTGTCTGTCTTCTCCACTCACACACACACACACAGTGATAGTATCTCTTGAGTGCCAAAGATGTTCTAATTGTTATGTTATTTACATTGTGAGTATGTAGTGTGTGAGTGTGGAGTTAGTATTGTGCAATTTCCCCTGTAGGTTTAGGTTCTGTCTGTTACACACAACCTGCCAGTGAAATGTACTCTTTCTCCTACAAAAGAGAAAAAAGATAATTTGTGCAAAGATAATTTGTGCGTTGGTTGTGTTGGTTCTTAAGCATGCATATGTTCTTTTGTTTGAAGTTGTTTTTGTTTGAACAGGCTGTTCACTTTCAGCTTGTGTTTGATAGGGGTTCTTTTAGGGGTGTACTTTGTTATGTGTTTGTATAATCTTGTGTGTTTGTGTTCTGTGTTCTCTGTCCAGTGAGGATTGGCGCCATGTTGGCCTACACACCTCTAGATGAGAAGAGTCTGGCACTACTACTAAGCTACCTGCAGGACTTTCTTAAGTGAGTATCTGATCAAGGAGGTACTATTTTCTCACCCTCTGTCAGAAGTACCGTATTTTCATGTGTGTATAGCGCACGGGGACAAAGCAATTATGTAAAAAGTAGTGCTGTAGGGCTCACTTCATATCAGGTAAGTGTCCGCTATAGTCATTGAAAGTCAATAAGTATCTCGCCATAATTCACAGATGATCATTAAAACTAGGTTAAATGATCTAGATCTTTGAACCTGGTCAGCAAGGTTGAGGCAAACTTTTAGCAACTGAAATTGCTAACGTTAGCTGTTTTGCTAAATAAGCAGGCTAAGTTAGGCTATGTCTTGGTTTGGGTGTGTAAACACAGTAACTGTAAACAAGATGCTGGTTCAACCCACTGAGCTAAAAACACTGGAGGCGCAACGCCTATGACGTATCTGTCCGAAGCGAGTTTGCAAGCCGGGGTCATGGCCTGTGTCCTCCATAGAGAATGAAAGGGGCTACGTGACTTTGCATCCTCTAGTATAATTACCACACATCTTTTATATCTACATACCATGTGGATTTATGATCGGTATGTTCCAAAGTATAGCCACATAATTTTTTTTTAGATTTACGTTTAAATATTCTCAAATTGTGATTTGCCCAGTAGGTCACGTGGTTGGGCAGTTTAATACGCCCACTATCGTTTCAAGGAAAAATAGTAGTTACAAGTCAGTTGTTCGGTCAACACGGCAACAGAACAGATAGAAATGTATCGGACAAATTGTTTTCATTAGCGGTCAGTAAAGTAGATACCTTTGTTGTTCATAAAATCTGTAAGTATGTTACTGGTGGTGACTCGGCTAAACATTTTTAGCGATGAGGCTAATGTTACATTACAGACTTCGCGCCCCTCATGAAAAGAATTCTGATTGGACCACATTCGACTGACAGTTCAACTCTCCAATCAGAATCAGAGAAGATGTGATTTTAAAACTGTTTTTTGCCGTTTTGCACCAACACAGCTGACCATACACCACATATGATTGTGCTACATACCATACACTTTTAAACAAGACTTACGGTATGACCATTTGCCCTTTAAGCGTCCCATGAGAGCTTATCAAAACTCTGATTTTCCCATTGACTTGAATGGGGAAAACACTTCCTTGAACCCGCTCTTGTCCCACCCCCTCGGACAACTTCCTGGTTTTGAAGCCGAACGTTAGTGAATGGGCGGCTTGATCGTTCTGCGCCTCCAGTGTTTATAGCTCAGTGGTTCAACCTTACCTAAAACGTAACTTCGGCTAGGCTACTTGCAGCTATGTAATACAATGTTATTGCAACAGCATATTAAATAATTAAGATCTAAACACGACATGTTAGCAAGAGAACGCAAAAGCCTTCAACAGCCAGCCAACTAGAAAAACGTTTTTGTAATCATACACTGTACAGGGCTCTAATAGGACTTAGTTGGAGTTATACCAACTAAGATTGTTAGCATTTCTTGCCACTCGGATGCGTGCGCATCTCTGAATATTTATAAACAGGAAACCCATGTCTACTCAGAACGTGTCCGTGTAAAAATTTTAAGAGGTAGCATCGGCTGTGTAAACAAGAACTTGTATAGCGCGCTCACGGATATACCGCGCAGGGGTAGTGCGCGGTTTGCAAAAACTTGTATAGCATGTGTTATATGCGTGAAAATACGGTATCCGCTGTGATGCCGGCAAAGAAAACCTGTAGCTAACATTAAATTGAAATCAATTTACAGTTTAGAACATTAAAATGGAACCAAAATATATGCTGCTGCTGATTAATGTTATAAAAAATGTTATAAATAAATGTTTATGACAAGGATTCTTTGGATACTTGGGAAAACCGACCAGGGACTCTGAAAGGAGACTAATTTAGAGGGGGAGATATTTATTGTAATTTTGATTGCAATATTGATGATTATTGTAATTTTATGATGCCAGTACCTCTAAGACCTCTAAGGGTAACCTCTGACTCGTCAAGTAAATAATATTATGTCTTCAGCGCTCCTCAAACAAAAACAATTGCTGGATGTACATATCCTGGCAATGGCTTTCTTTAAGACAAGGCATCACATATGTAGCTTCTTGAGTATTCCAGTAAGGCTTTTTCAAACAGAACCTTCAAAGACTAAAACTGAGAGACTTCTTAGACCCACGAAGAGCTGTGATGAGGGCACAACTTTGTAATATGCAGAGGTGACCTGAATTATGATACGATCATAGCATATACCCATGGGGGTATATTTACATAAAGGAAGGAGTCATCAGCATGCCAAAATATGCTCCCAAAAACCATAAGCCTCTATGTGACATTTCGGGGCCACTTGCACTTGACCCCCTGCAAGATTAAAAATTTTCAAAATGGAGAATGCAAAAACTTATCACACAGCTTTTAATAATGCTGTAGAATGCTCCGTCCCCGGCTGATACTTGTTGATAACAAACTGTTTCTAAAAGACAGCTTAAGTGAAACTGAACGAGGCCCTAACCAATCTGCTCATATGTAAGGCAACAGACTACTTTTTTCGTGGAAGCTGTAATCCATTCTTAAAAAATAAAATGACTATGAAAACGATAAACAGTGCTTCATTGTCATGTTATTGATATCTTCAAGAGATAGCCGTGTAATAACCACGAGAGCGCTCTGCAAGGTGGTCATTTTCGTCGAATAATTGCCTTGAGAGCGATTTAACATCCCTCACACACCACATCGGGTTCCCATCACACTGTCGGGAGCTATTCCACGATAAGCACTACCTCACAGAACGTTAACCCCTGCGCATCACTTTGGCAGATAATCCATTGGTTATAATGGTAGCGCTGTCTATGCCTTCTCTGTACCCCTACTCTGCTTTTTACATGCACTGACACACTATAAACACTATAATCACCTTACTATGTAGTGATCAAGCAAGGCCATGCACTCCTCCTCTGTGTGTGTGTGTGTGTGTGTCTGTCTGTGTGTGTGTATACATGACCCACTATTTTTCTTCCTAAGGTATCTGGTAAAGAACTCCTCAACGCTCTTCAGCGCCAGTGACTACGAGGTAGCTCCGCCTGAGTATCATCGGAAGGCTGTGTGAGAGCCCTTGAGGACCAATGCGGGCAGAAGCATTGCAAATGCATATCACCTGTTTTTGCCCATTTTCAAAGGACAGACAAGGACACATTTTTTTCCTCTCTCTCTTTCAAAAGAAGAAGCCAGAATTCATTTTGGACTACACCTCAAACACTGTAGGTACGGGGCAGTAGTTTGAGATCTTCAGAATCAGACTTGGCAGAGATTTTTCTTTTTGTGGAGTTCAGCTGTAGCCCACTCTCAAAAACCATGCTGGAATTGCAGAATGAAAACATTTGATAGTCACAAAAGTTTTATTCCAACATGCTTCAAAATTATGTCTGTCTTTGTTTTGTGTGCTTTTATAATAAAATGTTTTCTTTTCTTTGTGCCTTGTTTTTCTTCAGCACTTCACAAAAAGAATGTGTACACTTGCTCTGTTAATCTTGCTAAAGGGTTTGCTTGTCCCTTAGCGAGTCTTAGTCTCAGCACAGCACAGCACATGTCAATGCCCTTTTAAACGTTTTTTTCATGGTTTTCATTCAAGTCTTTTGCTGACCTTTTTCCAGGTTACCCTTCATGCGGTCACTTTCCTTTATGCACTCTTCTACATGGCACTGTGATTTGACAGCAAAATTGCTGATCTCAGAAGCCATCGACCTAAAAGCTACCTCTAGGTTACAATGTTCAGGGCTACTTGTTCAAAGTCCCTTCATATTTACAAGAATATATGGATTTATTTCATTATGAATCAGATCTTTATGGACCTTAGTGATTTTTGGTGAAGGCATTTTGTGTAAAATGGTTGTCAAACTGAACACTGTGTTTTCTTTGTTAATGGGAAACCAACGTAGAGGCTTGGAATGAGAAATAAACAACCCCCAACCAGTCTCCATGGTGCGAAAGAAACTGTGCAAGAGGGTGGAATTTAATTGGCTTTTGAGCTCAAGCATCAGCCTTTCTCAATGCTAAATTGCACACTGCACTTTTAATTGGCTCAAATGTGGTACAAACGCTTCAGTGTTTCTTTGATGGCCATTACCATTAGTTAGAGTGGGGAGAAAAGCTTCCCAAAGAACATCACATTTTGGATGAAAAGACACATTGAGTTCCTAACCTGTTACAGTGGATGCAGTCGTCCTGAATGGTCTTTATTGTGGACCTCATGGTGAGCTGGACATGGATCTAAATACCACTGAGGATCTTGGCCCATTATAGGCTGATCTTATGTATCCTATGGTGGTTCGTTTAGTGGGAAAATATTGTGTTTGCTCACACATTCAAGCAGTGAATAGGCATTGCTAAACTCTGGAATTGAATTGCCCTCTGAAGACAATGTCCAGCGTAGGTGTGGGCGATATAGTCTAAAATTATATTGCGATATATTTGGAACCATAGACGGTAGATGATATATATCGCGGTATACTTTGGTATGTAACTTACAGCATAACAGTTTCTTAATGGTTACCATAGCATAAAGTCAATATGTACAACAGTTTATATGTTTATATTGGACTCTCAAATTCACACAGAATTAAACTGGTAAGCTGCATTTGTGTCAGGCAGTAGCTGTTCAATTTATAGGCTCTTACACAGTTTTGTTGTCAGAATGAAAAGGTGCTATCAATAAGGTGAAGCTACAGGTCAACATTTTTTCACATGGTTGTGGAGACGCAATGAGCCTATCACGGTATGCCGATATGACCCAAAATCTCTATCATTGGCCAAATGCATATTGCATACGATATATATCGTCTATATTGCCCACCCCTAATCCAGCGCTGGCATTATATTGACCTTATATTGAGACATGCTACTATGAAAAGTCCAAAAATAACATTTGGTTTGGGACTAAAACAGGAGACTGTGGTGGCCCACGGCTTTCAGTTCTCTTGGTAGCTGCCTTTCCCCAAGTAGTTGATCTGAAGCAAATATTTAGCTTTTTGAAACCAGTCTGTCCACTTCTGGAGGGTGAACAACCTGACATTAAGTGTTTTTACACTGAAGTTGGCCAACACAATTATGACCCATAAAGGGCACTATACCTAGTGTTGCTTGGACATTTTTTTCCCTTTCCAAGTGGTTTTGGTCTCAATGCCCTGGACACTAGAATGGGTCTTGTAGACCCACTAAACACACGAGCTATCTTTTTTGTCCCCAAGGCGCGTCCATAAAACAAAGTTGAAACAGCTGCACGAGAGAGTAAATGAACTAGTGGGGGAAAATATCGTGATACACTTTTAATTGTACCTACCTACTGTGCCAAAACCTAAAATTTAGACTACTATTGTCTCTGTTGACTTCATGCTGGGCAGGCCTTGAATGTTTCCAAACTTAACAAAGACATTGGGTATGCATCGCTCAATGCGCTTGGCTGGACGTCCGACGGGAACACTGTCTGCTACCATGGAAAGGTTTAGCACACCCAGTCCATTGTGGTGTTCGTTGTGGAAGGAAAGCGTTAAGGTTAATGGAATCTGTTTCACTAAGAATCATGTGAAGTAACTTTGCGACTACGCAAAACGTGACCTTCGTACCGCTCCTTCCCAAACATCAGGCGATTGGTTCTAGTTCTACAGTTATTAAAGTTTTCTCCCGTCATTGGATTTTGAACGTGTCTACGTCATTAACAGGCTGGTCCCGACTGGTGGACTGACAGGGGCAGGAAATATTCAATAAACTTATGCACGGAGTTTGACATTTCACAACAAAGTCCGTGGCGCTTTCGTGGCGACAATGAAAAGTTTCAAAAATCGGCTGATGAGACATGAAGTTACAATCGATGTAAGTCTAATTTTAAGAAGCGAACTAATACGTTTGTTACTAATATATCGCCTATTTTCCTCTAACATCTTTGGGTTAGGTTTTCGGGAAAGGGTGGATAGGATAGGACAGGCTGTGGTGAATCAGACACGCCAACAGATTTATCAGGTTGTCAGCGAAAATAAGCACAGATGTATATGAATGCTTAATCTATCTATTGTTTGTTTCAAAAACTAAGCGAAGAAGAGATGGATTTTGTATACATCATAATGTGGATTTTTCTCCGTAACCGTCGTGAAGTACTTTTCTTGACAGGCATGCTTTTAGAATTCAACTCCTCTTGGTCAATTTCTGCCTAATCGCAGAGAGCGAAATAAGGAGCGTTTATCTAAAATTAGGTGAACTTTGGCCAGAGGCACTGGCATTATAACTGAAACACTTTTCTAGAAGACATGACCAAGAATAATGCCAGTAGGCTGCAAAGGCTGTAATTTGTCAGTAGAAGACAAGAGGCGGTAACTTAGGCCTATCTAAGTTTGAAACCACAGACTTATTTCATTAAACATTTTTGTCTGTCTTCTAAATCGATACTAAGGGCGTTATATCATCTGTTTTGGTGTCTGTTTTGGTCTAAGACTCGCTTCAGGACAAAATCTTGGAGTGGTGCTAAGGAATTTCTTGTGAACATGATTTTGAGATTCATACCCCAGTAATAGAAATGTACTCGAGTGCCATACGCTTAGTGGCCTCCTTGTATTTGAGCATATGGGTAAGAACTGGACACCACAGCGAGCCAGGCTATAGAAACGAAACATTCCTGCTTTCTGACATCATGTGAGAACTAGGATTAGCCTGCTAAGAACAGCAATCCTGACATTGTCCCGTTTATCATGCTACACTAGCCATGCTGGATAAATCCAGCACAGAAGGGCACTGGCGCTGCAGTGCATGCTGAGTTTTCCATACTGTTCTGAACCGAAGAATGCGTCCTCCCCCATCTCCACCCCAAGTATTTAGTGTCAACACCAAACAGACAAAAACATGCCAGACATGCAGCACTTCAAACTGTCTGAAGATAAAGTCAAACCAGAACAGGCACAACAAAAACACTAGATAGAAATCAATTGGTCTGTGATATAGGTTTCAATTTCAATTATAAGAGTTATGTTGCATTAGTACACAGAGATTCAGACATGCACTTTGCATGCATCATTGTCAAGGGCTGCATGGGTGCCAGCAAGCTTGTTTGGGCGGGTTTGGTGGGAGTGGTGTAGTCCATGTGCCATGAATCCATGAACGCACAGGGATGAAAGTCTTATCCAAAGAAGATGTCCAAAGGCACCACATCCAATTGTATTTTGTCCTTTTCTATGTGGGCAAGCACACACACAAACACACACATTTTCAAGTTGTGACTTGAAAACCGTCAGCTTACAGGCATTTGTAAGCAGGCTCCGTACGGGCTGTGAAATAGCCCACAGCTTGGGTATCAAGCTCACATTATCACAGCTGTACATTGGAATTATGACCTGCTGAGAACCGCATAATCCTAAACTCACTGGATTGCAAATGTTTTGTGAACAAGGTGTTGCAGCAGGTGGTGAAATAATTAACTTAATTCCCCCCGGTGTTCTATCTCAACACACACACACATACACATACACACACTCACACACACACCTTCTTGCTCCTCATCCTATCTCAGCAGTGGCCATCCGTTTCTTGGAAACACTGCTGCCCACATCTGTCACATTATATTGAAGCCTCAGAAGATAAGCACAGGGCCGTTTAAAAGCAAGCTATTCGTGCTGTTTTGGAAGATTGCTCCTGTGTCTTAATTGGAAAATGTGATTGACTTTCTGATCGCCAGTTCAATTCAGTTCACTTCTTTTAACTTTATTTGCTTTTGGAACTTCATATGTGAAAAGAGCCAGTGGATGCACACATTCAACACATCCTACCTACCCAATAAACACATATACAGGGGCATACAAACTCAACTGAATTCAGAGCTGATGGATTTCATATGATGGATTAGATTAGATTATTTACCTTGTTGGAAATTAAAGAACTGAGCCTTCATCTGGAGAAAGGTGGTAACCAATGATAATTTTCATATTCGAGTCATAGAATGTCAAACCTCATTTAGCTTGTTATTGTTGAATTTAGGTATCTTAAGGTATCCAATGGACTCAGGAAATACGAATCGTTTAGTTATAAGCCTTTTAAATAAGCCTGTAAAAGACGCTCTAGCAGTGCTCCTGGGTAACTTTCAGACGCACAAATTTACATACACTATTATTGAGCCTCAAAGAACAATTTCTGATGGTCAAAAAACATTTGACAGTTGAGTTGGGTAGACATATCGCCACTCAATCATTTTGATGGATGGCTTGGGGTGTAAACACAGAGTGATGGCTGTCACAGCCTCAGTCAGGGGCTTCTGTCACACTGCGTAAACCTTTTGTCTTGTAAACACTGGGAAGGTTTCTGAGAATTCTCGGCGGTGGATTGTCTTATTCCACCACAGCCACTGCTCTGTATGTGGTTATCATTTGAAGTGGTCTTTTTGTCTCCCTTGGCCCAAGTGTCCTGGAAAAGGCTAGGAAGGGTCTGCTGGATCTTCGTTGCGTCCTCTATCGCCATGTGATGCCACTGTACTATCCAAAGGGGGAGGGAGAGATGGGGTTGTTTTTCCTGTTGCTTGTTTGTATGTGTCTCCATTCATAATATGTGGATCTGTAGATCTTTGCATCTTAATGTTTGTTTGTGGGTGTGTTGTGTGTGAATGTACACATGGATGCTGTGTGTGTATGTGTGTTGTGAATGTATACATGGGTGTATGTGTGTATGTACACATGCTTGTGTCTGTGTGTGTCACATATGTACACATGCTTTTGTGTGTGTGGTACATAGAGGCATGACAGAAGTGACAAGCTGACCCTTGTTAGCTCAGTTCTGATGGATTAGTCTGTGGCATGGGCTGTTCTTGTATTCCTAACCGCCTTCCTCTTCCTGCCTTCCTGTCTGGGGCAGCACAAGGACTGGTCCAAGTATGATGAAAGGCTGCTGAAGGCGGTAGAGAGCGGAGAGCTGGAGAAAGTTGTTGCTACCCTCGCCAAGAAGGGTGTGGTCCCAACCAAGCTTAACCCACAGGGCCATTCTGCGTAAGTGCCTCACACACACACACACACACCAATCTTTTCCACCAACCCTCAGGGTCATTCAACGGGAATGTCTGATCACTTTCTCTTTTCTTTCTCTCTCTATATATTTTTCTCTCTATCTATATATTCTTCTTTATTCACCCTCTGCCCCTCATTTTCTTTTTTCTCTCATATTTCTGCTTCGATCCCTCCTTTCTCTCTCTTCGTCCCTGACCATCCCTCTGGCACAAATAATTTACATCTTCAGTGTGTCTACAGGGCCTAAACTATACAACTGCTATTTGAGCCTGAGGGGATAAGGAAGGCATCAACTCACATTGATCAATCACCTCACTGTTTTGTTATTAAAAAGGTGTATGCAAAAGCACCGCGTGTGTGTGTGCGTGTGCGTGTGTCAGGGGTAAGAGGGTGAGGGGTTCTGGATAGCTGGAAGTATGAAGTTAGATTACAAGCTTTGATTTAAGGCTATTGGCATAGTGAAGGAGTACAGATCAGGTCTACCTGATGTGTAATATCACCTGCCAAGGCTGTAAGGATACACAGGACAGTCAGCTTGTTGTAACACATGGACAGCCTGGTCAACATTTATCAGCTAGGCTCATGACTCTATATCAATCAGTATATTTCTGGTGTAACATCTGAATCTCATGGGAGTCGGTTCTTGGTTTAGAATAAAATCTTGAACAGCGTCCGAATAGATATAACTTTACTTTTTCTCCTTCCCAAAACTTTTCACAATCTAGTTCTCTCCTACTCAGACAACCCCACAACCGCAAAGCATTTAGGTAATTAAAGTCAAAACAGATAAGAAATACATTTTCTGTTCTTACACTAGCTCAAAATCTCCATATAGCACGGTCTCAATGAATGTTAAAGTGAATCAAATAAACAAAACAATTAAACAACAAATGCAATAAAACATAAAATAAGATAAAAACATAACAATACATTTTAAATAAAAGTAATCAGCAAGCAAGTAAATACACAATTTATTAAACAAATGAATCATGCCATTAGAAGATATAATTGTCTTTTATGATTAACTTTTTATTGAGTTTGTATGTTTATTCTGTTTTCCCTTTTTTGTTTACCTCCAAACACACAAACATGACCATCATCACATCAACATACAAGTTTAATGGCCAGGACAAAACAGCTATACACCACATGAGGATATATAAGTAAAACAGGAGTAAGAAGTAAAGAAAGTAAAACAGAAAAATGTGTTTAAGGAAAGTACAGACATACATTAGTGGTCTCTAAGGTGCTCAGCCAGCTTAACCGCTAAATATGTGCAAGCAGCCACAGTTTTGGGTTTTGTCAGGTGAAGCTTGGGCGATCTTTAGAGTACTCCAAGCTAGCCCTACATTTTGTATTTGATTCTATACATTGTGCATTGGATTCCATAGATTGTGCATTGAATTTGTAATACACAATGGCTTTAGTTGCTATAAAGACAGTAGTAGAAGAAAGAATGCCAACCTACATGATATCTCAGTCCAGCCCAACCTAGTAAGAGTAACACTCCTTATCTAAAGATTCTGCACTTGCTTGTTAAAGTAACACTGCCTATGTTTAAATTCTGACCTACTGTCATCCAGAAAAGAAATCAGGCCATCTTCAATGCATAACTCTGTTATTTCAGCTCCTCATATGATGAGAAAAGAAAAAGAAAGGATTTATCTGTCCATGGTCTGATGACTCACTTAAGAGAGTTTACATGAATAGTGGCTTCTCTGAGCTAATAAAGGCTCTAGTCAACCAGAACATATGGCAAATGGAATCCTGCATGGGTTTGAGTAACACAGGGACAATGGTGGTCTAATTAGTTTTTGTGCAGACAAAATATATGAAGCCTACAGTATATCTTAGACACATCCACGATGCTTGCATGTCAAACTGATGATTATAGCTTTTAAGATCATATCAGTTTATCCAATATATCCTCACAAAACTCCACTTTGACTTTTGGTCCTACAGTATGTCCTGTCAAAAATTAGATAATCAAGGAGGTGGCTAGAGAGAGGCTGTGGGTGTAGTCAGTATCTGACATTACTCACTGTTACCTTCAGAAATGATTGGCACTGTGTAGAAAAATGTATGCTATAAAATTCTGCTATTCAATCCATGGTAAGTGTGAGAGTGCATCTTCTACAATATATCATTAGTATAGGCATACAGTATTGTCAAATGATTTTAGTTACACAGTCAGTTAAGTACTTTAATTCGTTTAATGTGCGTGCATTATGTTTAAAGCATACATAATTTGATGTAGGCTATACAGTATAGGCAATTTCATTCATTAACAGAATGAATCCCACTGCGTTTCTCCTTTAAAGGTTTTGACCTGTAGTCCAAACTAGCATTCCAACCTTACTCGGTCTAGAAGACCATCTGGAATCAGCCATAAACCATGGAGTTCTCAGCGGCTTGGCCAGTTTCTCAGCTCATCTGGAAAGAGCACTTTGTATGCAGGTCTGCACTCTCTTTCTCTGGCATATTTTATTGATGCGTGGAACCTCCTCGCCTCACCTTCCTTAATCAGACACACAGATACTTTAGTCTTTTTATCCACTTTCCCCTGCTGGGTCCTTCAGACTTGCTCTATTTGGTCTTCTCTCAGTGCACCTCCAATCAGTGAGCAACCCAGAGGCCTGCTGCTTTAAAAAAAAAAAAAAAACAGGGTTCCCACGGGTCCTTGAAATCCTTGAAAGTTTGTGATTTTGAAAAAATAAGTTCAAGGCCCTGGAAAGTTTTGGAAAATAGGCATAAAAGGACACTTGAATATTTTTGGTGGTTTGGCAGTTTTGCATCCATTTTTCATTTGTCATTATTTTGCCACCACCAGTTGTGTGTTGTAGCCTACTTTCTACCACAGCCTAATGTCCATTTCAGATCAAGATAAAATTTTGACTAAAGTGAGAGCAATAACAAGTGACATTAAATAATGTGTGCTCAGTACTGAAGACTTTTAGTCTTCTTCAGATAAAAGTGAACTATCTATAAGAATGCAGGAGCCATTTCTGCACTACCTTCTACACAAGCTGATTTACTGCCGGAATTTCAAAAAAATATCTTTGTTTGACTACTTGGGTGCTCTGAAGCCATCTCGCTAGTTTAGCCTACCTCTTTTAAGTAAGCTTAAGTAACCTTTTTAAATGCACTTGAATGCAGGAAAGGAAATCTACTTTCCTCATTTTCTGGGGAACATGCAAAAGTTTCTGTGAAATTATATATAAATGCTTGACAAAGCATGTATTGTGGATATGAATGTAAGCTATAAATGTTATTATAATTGTTAATTGATAACATATTCAGCGGTAGCCTGGGCCCGACTATACTTCCTGTGACGCTACATTCAATGTTGCGACCAAAGTCAGTCTGGCCATGCTGCCGTTATAGAGCATTTCTGTTCTCAAAAAAGTGGGAATCTATGAGAAACGACAAGGCAGGTTGCACCTGCTGACTGCTCATTGGCCACTGCTCATTGGTCCACTCTTCTGATGTGCAGATCCCACCAGTCAGCCCTTAGTGGAGTGATTGGCAGCAGCGGAGTGGGGACCAGTGTGAGTGGGTGCAGGAATGGCAGTTGAGGACTGTAAATGGGTAGGTGGGTATCTGCTGGAGGTGAGCAGGAGTGTGCTGACGGGGCACTTTTAAAAGCCTCTCTCCTGCTGCTGTTGCTCTCATTGCCCCTTGTATTATCTCCCAGCCCTTAGAAACCTCTTAGCAGGCATAGCTCCACTGCCTTAAACTCTCCTCTAGAGGATGGTGTTAGGACTGCAGTTAAAAAAAAACAAGACAAAACAAACTTGTTCTTTGTGATGAACAGCTATTGATACAACAGCCAATCAAAGCATTGATTCAAGCAAAGAGTCAATATTTAGAGCAGATAACTGATTTGCCCATTGTCCTATTCAAGCAGTAGTTTCAGCTAGGTGATTAGAAACCAAATAACTGGCAACTGCTGAATTAGTCGCAAGCCTGCATGTCAGGGATGCGGCCTCTACGAGGCATAATTGAGACCCAGGCGCAGGAAAATTACAAAGACCACGAATTTATTAACAAAAATAACAGGAAAAACAGACAAGAACAAAGGAGTAAACTTACACGCTGGCGAGAACACTGAGCAAAAACAAGATGTGCGACAAGCGACAGACGACGATGAACCAACCAAGACTGAACAGAGACAGGGGTTTAAATACACAGGGAGATTAGGAACAAGACTCAGGTGTGACAAGGCGGGGCTAACTAATACAATAATCACAAGACAAGACAGAGTGCAGGTGAGGGGTGGACCCAGGGAACTGATTGACAGGAGGGAAGACAGAATCACATGACCACATCAGGAAGAGAACAGGGAAATACAGACACACGGCAGGAATGACAGAAGCACATGACAAAGAAACCAGGAAGTGAAACAGGAAACACAGGCACATGGCAGGAACGACAGATCACATGACAAACTAGGAAGTGAACAGGGAGAGACACACATGGCAGGGATGACAGGACCACATGACAAAGAAACCAGAAACTAAAACAGGAAGCACACGACACAGAAACCAGGAAGTAACACAAGAAGCACATGACACAAAGACACCAGAAACTGAAACGGGAAGGAAACAAGGCTAACAACAGAACTAACACACAAAACACCCCAAAACCCTGACACTGCAACTAGAGTGTGCAGTAGTCACATCCCAAATAATTCCAAATTTGCTCATACACTGCAGCGGTGCAGTCTGTAGCCTAATAATCTTGTTTAATTTGTCCGTTGCTATGCCATCCCGACCAATCCTCTTTCAGGATATATTTTTGATAGGTCCGCCTACCCCCTAACACAATTGAGGCTTTTTTTTGCTTCTGCATGTACTCAATGCATGGTTTTATCCTCGTGCTAAGTATAATATTGCTTCTGAAGGGTGAGTTTGACCTTGCACGTCAGTTTTCGTTTTTCCGCAGATAACATAATCCTATGAGTGAAATCATCATTTTCTCACAATAATAATGGCAATAATGTAACACCATATTAGAGAGAGATGGGTTTTGGTAATGTGTTGTGTTATAGAAGCTAAATATGTGTGTACATATTTGTGCCTTTGCTAGCATACTGTTTCAGGATGTTTCACTTGATAAATTGTTTGCCTGTGTTATTTGTAGTTTGCTCTTTTGTTGTGTGGCGTAGCTCACATCTCACACCTCACCTCACCTCACCTCACATCACATCTCTCTCTTGCCATGGACTTCTCCAGAGACCTATGCTCTGTGTAAATTTCTGCATCTCAATATCATTATCCCTGCTTTTATTACAAATAACAAATAACAGTGGCCAATCCCTTAATAAGTTCAGGTAGAAAGGGTGTTATAATATGCATTCTGGACCAGTGATAACACTGGCCAATCCCCTAATAAGTGCAGAATAGAATGGGTGTTATAATATGCGGCGTGCGTATGTTGCTGAAGGGTCTGTTTACCCTTATGTTGTCTCTGTTGCCTTCCTGAATGCTGCGTTTAGGATGCACATTATACGAGGGCTTCACACCTATGATTTGTCAATGACAAACTGTCCAGAGGTCTGGTTGCAAACTGTCATATTTCTCGACCACACAGAGTTTCATTAACTTACTGGTTTTGATGTGGATTAAAACCTGTACTGGCAATTTATCTATAGAGCTTTAAAGGAGATGATGATGATGATGATTATTATTATTATTATTATTAGTAGTAGTAGTAGTAGTAGTAGTAGTAGTAGTATTACTATTGTTGTTGTTGTTGTTTTTGTTGGAAAATACAATAGACCCCTGAGACTATTGAGCAATATAGGAGGCTTGCATTTGTGTTCAGTATTTTGAACATATTTGGTCAAACAAATTTACTCGAATGGTTGACCATCACAGGGTTCATGATACCATGCTTGCACCTTAATGAGGTTTCGTGGTTCTTGGGGGTTAAAAAAGTCCCATCACCTCTCCAGCCCATTACTAGTAGCAGACATAAGCCTGTAGACATGAAACTCTTGTAGACAGGTTATTCTTACACATGTATGCCTAATCCATCCTGAGAGCCTGGTGCCAAAAGGCTCAATTTTCATCAGACGATGATTCCAGGCTAAGACAGATTCCAACCTCTTTAATTTGCAATTAAATGAGGAGAGAATTTTTTCAGGGCTTTTAATATATTACAACGGATAACCTTTTTAAGGAATATAAGTTTTTTTTGCCATATTTTTTTATTTTATTTTACATATTTTTTTTTACCATGCCTCCACATCATTCTCACTAGTAGGGAAGTGAATGGAAAGACAATTACAAATAGAGCAGTATGACAGACTAACACTGACATCACTGTATTTTTTTATTTTTTATTTCATGATTGGATTTTCACCACACTTTCCACGGATTGAGAGATTTGCTGCTAAAATAGCCTTTCCAATGGTCATGCAAAAGATTCATGATCTTCACACATGTAGCCTACAGGTTTGCAAGGCATTTTACATCAGTTTTTAAAATGTATAATTTATATTGCTGCATAATGTGGACCAGATATGTTGATACAAATTATGAGTATAATATATAATATATATTATTATATAAGTTTATTCAACTTATAGTTGTATAGTTTATTTAACGTTTAGACCACCTAATCATTGACTGTTTTTTTTTGTTGTTGTTGTTTTAAAACATCATAGTCGTAATAAATCCATTATAAATGGATATGATATGATTTTTTTTAAATATAAATTTGACAAAAAATTGTATTTCATTTTATGAAGGCAATAATTATTTCAACTTGACTAATGCTGGCCCAGATATCACGAAATTCTTTTCTTGGCGGTGATAAAATTTGGCTGACTGGTGATGAAATTTGGATTACCCTGCACATCACTGATACAGTGTTACAAGGTGCAAATACCTCCAGTAAATACCAGGGGTTTCTCCGTCCTTGTCTGTACTTACAGTAAGAATATAATTTTTTGTTTATTTTCTCCGCCTTCTGGATTATTTTAGCTCTAAGATAATCACTCAGCCATGAACACAGAAAAAGGTGGATGTAGTATATTCAGACTACTGATTAATTAACTGGAGCTTTTTAAACAAAGCCATTTGTAAACACAGCCTTTTTTGTAAAGCACTGCCCTTGGTGAAGCACCTGTACTTGTTTTGTTAGATGCACATTTTCTAGAACATTATAACAAGCGCCTATTTAAAATGGTCCTAGTTGATATAATTCATGCTATTCGCTGTTCATTATTTGACAAAAATGTACTTCTCAAATTGGATGCCACATGATTTTCTAACAGCTTCAAGTGTTTTATTATAGAAGATTCATCTGTAGCTTTTCAGACAGTTTAGTACACATTGTCTGCACTTCTCTGTGAACTCGACTTAAAAAGGGTTGCATTGTTCCTCATCATCAGTGGGTTGACAGCAAATGGCAGTGTTTCTTAGATAAGAAAACAACAAGCCTCCTACAGATGAGCCTTTAGTTTCATTTGTGTGTGTGTGTGTGTGTGTGTGTGTGTGTGTGTGTGTTTGTGTGTATAGTAGGGTAGGGTGGGGGGGGGGGCACAAGTGCTTCCAGGAGCTTGTAGATTAGATAATTAAAGGCATATGTTTCCCCGTCTCTGCCTAATGGCTTTAAGATGGTAAGTAGGACAAAATATGGAGCAAAATGGCTCATGGGTCTTTAGAACCTGATGAGACATTAAAACAGACATAGTCAGGATGAATGTTCTGAGGATTTTTTTTCCAGAATGAATTACATATGTCAATTATATCTTTGTTCCCCTGCATACTGCTTGATGATAAGGAGGAGGACTTTTACACACAGCAAGGTCTTTCTTTTGTTAAAGAAGAAATCGTATGGGAGTCACGTCACAGTCTTGCCAGTAGGAATAAGAACCAGAACTGAGATTTCCTTACAGCAGCTAAAGTTAACTGAACAGGGCAATAGAAAATTAAACTGAAAGTATATTTTTGTGTGTGGTGCATTTAGTTGGCGTTAGTATCCTGTAAACTATTTTTGGTGTGAAATGTTCTCATTCTTTAGTCGACCAAACTTTCTAAGGATCAATTCACACTGGGATTTTCCCTTCACAGATTTATTGCCAGATGTTTGATCATGTTCATGGTTGCATCATGAGGTTAAGGTTCACTTAGTATCTCTAAGTATATGATGACGAGCTTATGAGGCTAACACAACTCTGAGTAGTGACCAGTAAAGTCTAGTCAGAGAAACTAACCCTGCTCTGTATTCTGCCTAGTAAACTCAAGTAAGAAATGCTACCACTACTCTTTATTCTTACTAGTCAGTGATACTAAAACTACTCTACATTCTGACTAGTCAGACATACTAACATTACTCTTTATTCTGACTAGTCAGTGAAACGAACATTACTCTGTATTCTGACTAGTAGTGATACTACCACTACTCAGTCTGTGAGTCATCAGACCATGCACAGATGAATTGCCACAATAACTAGAAATGATAGAGAGCTAAAGGCTGTTTGCTCACAGAGGCAGCCAATAGGCACAGCTCACACCCCTCTATAGGAGCTTCAGAGAGGAATGATGTGATTATGAGCTCTCCAGATTGCATGTGCAAGTGCACGCACACACACACACACACATACACACACAGAGACATGTGCGTGCGCACACACACACATGATATGCTAGAGGCTGAAAATGAGGAGACATTAGAGGAAGTCTGTAGGAGTAGGAATTCCAGAGCTTTGGAGCAGTTACTCGTATTGCCCTACCGCCCACTATTCCATCTGGAGGAGGAACTGATAAAGCTTTGCTGTGTGTGTTTGTGTGTGTGTGTCTGTGCGCGGGTGTGTGTGCGCGCTGGGCCGCAGGGATATTTTCTGTCCTCCTGTGTGTGTGTGTGTGTGTGTGTGTGTGTGTCACCCTCTGAGTCGTATTTATGTATGGGTGGAAATCTAGCAGTGATTAGGGGATTAAAAGCAGCCTGATTGGGAACAGAGATGTGGTAATGAATCGTGACGCATGAAGGAAGTTGTGTGCACACTGAAATCAGACAGACAACAGAAACAGATTTCCATCTGGGTTATTTGTGCCGCTGTGGCTCTGAACCATATAAATACTTTTAAAATCCACAGCAGGGCTCCTCAACCTTTTTTCCCCCCTGAGAACTTCTTTGCCTCTTTACTCTAACATTTTTCTCTGGTGTTCCTAAAAGGGCCTCATCGGAATTGTCATCAAAGTTGATTTTCCAATCTTTAAAGCCAAATATGGTTTTCATAACCGAGCTGTAAAACTGGGATTGTTTTGTTCCAGATGGAAGGATGTATTAATTAGATTTCATTGAGATTTTAACAGGTTTAATACAATTTGGTGAGCATCTTGAGATGTATTTACATTTCTTTGACTGTTTAGGGAGCTATTCTTAACACAGGAGGTGAGCTACCAGTTGCTCCGAAGCTACAGTACCTGTTGGAGATGCCTGATACACAGAATACACTGCTGTGCGCATCAGGAGGGATTCAAGGAAAACATTCTTAATGTAGAGAAGAGAAAGGTTTCATCAGAGTCTAGAATGTAGAGGCAGGATGTCCTTGAGTTGCACAGGCTGAATGAAGAATGGACATGCTCTGAGCCATGTGTTTCTGTAGGCTAGATGATTGTTTGTTTTTTTCCCACTGTGATGAATGGGATCCTGTGTTAGAAGTATAGAAACCTTTTTCTGCCTCTCTCCCATGGCTATTCTGTCTATCTGCCTGCCACGTTCATCTTTCTTTCGCTGCCCTCTCCTTTGGCTGGTTCGATCTCTCACTGTCTCTCGTTTGTAAATGCTGTCACTTTGCATTCATTCACACCTGTCAGCTCAGCAGAGCACACAGCTGACTTGTTAATAGGATTTTGGAGAACGCAGCAGTACCCTGACTAGGAGGTGAAAAAGAAAATTCATCCTGTCACTAATCGTTATTGTGGTTAAAAATGATTCTCACAATGTCGCACGATACAAAAAACTCCCTCACCCTCTCTTTCCCTGTCCCTTTGTCTGCATGATTTGTTATTGTGTGTGTGTGTGTGTGTGTGTGTGTGTGTGTGTGTGTGTGTGTGTGTAATAGCTAGGGCTTTGGATCCCAAATGGAAGAAGTTCCTTTCACACACACACATTTTTTCTACTTTTAAATATATATATACTTATATATATATATATATATATATCAAATCACTTTGATTAAAATAGTTATTAATACATTTTAAGCTGCCAATCAATGACTGGAACCATCCAAGGTCAGAAATACTCCTTTCATCCAAACTTCTTCAGACTGGAACATATAAATTACAAGACACTATAAATTAAGAGTGTTGGAGGATGAATATTAAAATCACTTTCTTTTGAATCCTGCTTAATAATTGAGCAAAGAATTTGAACATAGAATTAGGATTTTGGGTTCAATAGGACTGTGCTCTGCCCTTTTTGAATCTCGTCTATCAAGATCAGACATGAAAGTGATGTGGCTTCTTATCTGTGATGCTTGGAGTCTCTTTTGATGCTAACCATGGACCCTAAACCCGGCCTGTAGAGAAGTTCTCTTTGTGAAGATTCTCTTCTCTGAGTCTAAAAAAGGGGGATGTGAAATAGCCCTTGTGCACCAAAAGAGACAAAACTCTGTTGAGCATTTCTGCTGGTAGCTAAACGGATGCTGCCTATTTGTATCCCACTTGATTGGGTCTCCATTCCAGGCTGTTAATGGAAAGGCCCCAACCTCTCCGACCTCTGGTTCTTCTCACCGTTCTCCCTTCCTCCGGTTCTCCTCATGACTGTGTACTCCGGTTCTCCTCTCTTCTACAGTATTTATGACTGTTTCATCCGGTTCTCTTCACTGTCCTCTCTCTTCCTTCAGATTCTCCCCTTGGCTGTTGTCTATGGTTCTCCTGGTAACTGCCTCCTCCCTGTTCTCTCTCCCTTCAGGTTCCATGAAGCAGCAGGAAAAGGAGATGAGAGGAGTCTCACTTTCTTTCTGACGCACGGAGTTGATGTCAAAGCCGCTAACGGGTCTGGTAAGGGCACATATTACGTTTCACAAAACAATATTTACTAATAGTTGCTAGTTGTTACAATATACATAGTATCACTGAGATGACATAGTTGACTTGCAGTGTATTCCAGTCAGTCATAAATGGGTGAGAATCGTGTGTGTGGGCGTATGTATGTGTGTGTGTGTGTTTTTGTTTAAACCGGGGTGGTCTTGGACCCCCTGTTCTGCTGCATCAAATCTCTCAAACAGACTGTGCTCCCATGCTACAGGCAAGACCGCCCTTCATCTTGCAGCCAAGGGCGGACACACACTCTGCATACAGAGGCTCATCCAGGTACTGGCACACCACATAACTTTCCACCAAGTCAAATTCCTTGTATTTGCAAGTATACTTACTTAATAAAGTCTGAGTCTGATTCTGATTCTGAACTTTTGCATCACACACACACACACACACATGCACACACACATACAGATCTCTCTCCCTCTCACTTTCACACACACACACACATAGTTTATAATTGAAAGATTCTAAAGAAGATTTTGCGTCTAATAAAGAATCTTCTAGCTGTGTGTACAGATGGTTACAAACTATCTGTTTGTCTGCGTTGTGTCGTTCTTGTGGGGTTTCGAAAAACAGCCACAGATGCCAAAAATCAATTGCACTTACATTTATTATATACAGCAAGAGTTACAAAAAGAATAATGAGAAATAATAAAAGACCATCAAGGAGGTCTCCCTAAGAGAACATGAGCCATATAGGCTAAAAAGAGTGGTCTAAGTCGAGTCTGAAACGAGTCTAACAAAGGTATAAAGCATACTTGAGAGAAGTCAAAAAGAATGTCAAAATGAAGTCTACGAATGTCCGTAGAAGTCTGAAAAAGGTCCAAATGAAGTCTGAGGAAAATCTGTATAAGTCTGAAGAAAATCTGAATGAAGTCTGAGTCTTGCACAGAGTGCAGGACGATTTATACCCAACAAAGATAACCAGACCAATGTGGCGAGCATGCCACGTAGGTGACCTTGAAGGCCTAGAGCCGTTACTAATGAGGCCTAGGGATCCACCAAGTGGATAAACTAGTAGTCACACAAGAGAGTCATCTCGAGAGGGGGACAGAGGATCAGAAGTGTGAGTAAATAACTACACATATGGTAAATAGCTTGAACATGAAATAGTAAACACTCTAAGACTCAGTATAGTAATACAACAGAAAATACACCAAAATCTAACAATATATAATATAAATTGCCTTGGTATTTGTATTATGGGACTAATTATGTAAAATGATCAGTACATTTTGTTTCATCTCAAGTTCTACAGCCACAAATAGCAAATACTTTAATGTCATTAACCATACACATCACATCACACCCTCACTCTTTATTGGTTTTATGGACATGACAGAACTGTATTTTCTGTGGAGGTGCCTAGATAGAGCTTGCTTTTGTTTGTGCACAGCAGCAGAGCATGGTTGAGGTGGAAGCAGATGCTTAAACAATGGTTTGGAGCATTCTTAGGGGCTTGGATTAAAGCTTAATACTCTTACTTTGAAGTAAAAACAAACAGAAGTAAATTAATTGCTTTTGGCTTTGTGCAGAAGATAAAACAAACATATCTGAATAAATAGGCAGTGTCCCCGTGTGTGTGTGTGTGTGTGTGTGTGTTGTGGATGTGTGGATGCATTGTTAACAACTGTGGTCTTTCTTTTTATAGAGTAACTGCCCAGTTGATGCCACAGATCTGCAAGGAAGAACAGCGTTGCATGATGCAGGTAATAGGTGTGTGTGTGTGTGTGTGTGTGTGTGTGAGTACTGTGTTTTTGCGGCTGGACACACTCCTTGTACTCCTCTACTCAATCCCTCCACCACTGTGTAGTGCCTCCACCCCTCATATCTTGTCACGCTTGTATTCATATGAATGGAATCCGTAATCTCTACAAAGCCCATATTCCCAAACCATACAGTGCTGTTGGATTCATAATTGGCACATAAGAAATGTGAGAGGATTGTGATGAAGCCTTGTGTCTGTTTCACCTCCACAACTCTCTGTGCAGTAAATTATGCATTCTTTCCCCCAATTTGCAAAGTAAGTCTTATAGTGCCAGGTACCCAGGCACCCCTCCATCCAAAAATGAAAAGATACTCTGCTGGCATGTTTACTATGGTGCGATATCTTCAAAATGTAAAGAAAATACCCCAAGACCTTTTTTTCCTTGATATTAAGACTAATATAAGGCACATGCTAATAGAATCATCTCATCCACTGCTACATTTGAACAGACTAGACTAGGAGTTCTCAAACTCTATATGGGTAAGGGACCCTTCATGGACCCCCTCATAATCACAGCTGTTCACCTGGCTGTCACACACCTGCATCCACTACAGAGGACACTTGTCTCAGGGTGCTGTTCATTGACATCAGCCCAACACTCATCACCATCATTCCACAGCAGCTGGGGGAAAAAAACTGGACCAGCTGAGCACCAACTGGGTCTGCAGCTGGTGGGAAGACCGCAGGGCCTCAGGATAGGAAACAGAAACAGAATCGGTGAAAAGCCCACCTCCCCTCCCCCCACCCTGCCGGCCTTCTGCAGGAAGACTATAGTGAGCACCATCAGCAAGGCTTGCTAACTGCACTGCAGCACAATGAAAGGCCCTACAGCAGATACTGTAGTAAAGACGGCTGAACAGATCACAGGGGCCCTCTTTCCTCTATCTCTGACCTATCCAACACCCACTGTCTGCGCAAAGCCACGAGCATTGTGAGGGACACAACACACACATCCCTCTGTACTTCCATCAGTATAACTGCCTGCCTCTCCTGAATAGAGAACAGCTTCTTTCCTCAAGCAGTCAGACATGATTTATTCAAGCGGAACTGAACTGCACTCCACTTTTTCTATGCTGCTAAATGTTATTTATTCTACCTCCACCTCACTGTGAACTTTATAACAATCAATTCTCTTTCACAAAGCTGTGTATTACCTGTATTTTGTTGTCTGTCTCTTCCCTCGTCCATCCTAAATACTCTACACAAGTTGGAAGTAGTAACTCCACTGAATGTATGCAAATGTAACACCACTTGATCTGTGGTGAAATGTTGTTTTGTATGTTTGTATGTAAAAAGCCACTTCAGCTGACTTGTGTAACCAAATAGCTTATATTCATTTGTTACGTTTGATGCTAGATGCTGCTTTGTAGAAAAACATTTTCATGAACCCCCCCAAATAATGTACTGTGGACCCCACTTTGAGAACTAGAGAAAGACCTATGGTGGACTGTTTTAAAAAACAAACAAGGTTTTTAATAAGACTGAGATGAGATTAAAAGTAATACTTGCCTTAGACATAGCCTAGGGCCCGTACCATTGAACCTAATTTGTCAGGAATAAACGGAATAAGACAGGGCTCCTGATTACTGGGAATCAGATCTGCACAGTACAACACAGTACTACACAGTACCCTGATTTATCGTCAGCCATAATATTCTTAGGCTGTCTGATGGGAATGCATCTCTGTTTTTTCTCTCTATGGGTTACTTCTAAACCCAGTTCTACATGGAACTGGAATCAGTAGAATCTAGGAATGTAGACCAAATTACTAGCAAATAATGCATATTAGTAAAAACAGAAAAGTAGCTAGTAGTAGTGGTAGTAGTAGTAGTAGTAGTAGTAGTAGTAGTAGTAGTAGGCAACTCAAAGGGCCTCACACACTTTCACTCAGCACTGTGTGGTATGCACACGACCAGTGCAGGTATAATGTGCAAAAAAGTCCAATGTTTTCTGTAATTTCGAATTGTGATACAAACACATTCCACATCTATGCAGATGTGACTTTTGAAACCAAGTTATTTGGTACAATAATAGGGCTGTAAATATGCATCAGTCATCTCCAGAGGGGATTTGTGAAATCATTCTTCAGGCCAGATTATAGAGTAGTAAATACAACATGTATATATACATGTATATATAAATACACGCAACATGTATATATAAATATAAATACGCATAATCAGAATAGATGTAAACGATTATGTGCACTGTAGCCCTGAACACCATGTGAATGGCTTGTGATTGTCCCCCACTGGAGCAGATGAAAGCGCTGTTCTGAGATGAGAGTGAATAGATGGAATGGATAGATAGCAGCACTGGTTGGAACATGCAGTTCTCCAGAGAGCAGGATAAATAACATACACAATAGCACTAGACTGCAGCTTATTCACACACACACACACACACACACACACACACACCAGCCGGAGCAGCATGTGTACATCACTAATCTAATTATATAGGACTCCTGATTAGCTGTTTCATATTTGTCCTACTGCCTAGATGCACAGACACAAAACACTGCATTTTGCCCATGATGCGAAACAGATGTTTTGGCAAAAAAATCTCACACAGAACCAGCAAAATAGTGTCTTGAAATTCTTGAAAAACTCTTTTAAAAGAAAACAAAGAAGTGATGGCTTCTTTCTTTTTGCAGAAAGAAAATGTACTTATAACTACCAATAGCACTCTGCAACTACAAGCAACAGACTATAAGATTCCATCCTGTACATACACAGTGTTGCCGGGTGCATGTCTAATTTGACTAAAGGCTTACCGTTGGCTCATTCATACTGCCCAAGGTCTGATTGCAGGGTAAGGGACCCTTCATGGACCCCCTCATAATCACAGCTGTTCACCTGGCTGTCACACACCTGCATCCACTACACTGTCTACACAGGGACAACTGATTATCTTAAAGTCGAGGTAGTGTGGGAACACAATTGCCAGGATTGCAATAAGCATGTTATTGTGTAAATTGGACATTGAGTGAAAAATGAATTGTTTTGTCCTTGCCCCTGTTGCTCATGGGTGCTCCCTGCTGCGGGGCACTGTGATGCATAATTTTAATGTAATTCGCTGAATAAGTAAAATGGATTTGAATGGAATGAAATGAAACTTTCTGCTCAGCAGAGGTAATAAATGGACTGGCTAAGTGTGTGATGCTTCAACAATCCATGTAACTGTAGTGCCAATATTTAGGTACCTCCTTCACATAACATGTTGTACATATACAACACAGACACACTTTACATAGACCTTACTTGCAAACCACACACACACACACACAGCCTAGTAAAGACCAGAGTGAGGATGATGAAAATGCAGATTATGAGGGTGGTGAAGATGATGCTGATGCTGATGGGTTGTTTTGTCTGTAGTCATTGCTGGAAGTGTCGTCAGTGTCAAGCTGCTGTGTAGCCGAGGAGCATCACTCAATGCTGTGGACATGGTAAGTTAAGGAAGCTTGCCGCTACTATGTTGAATATCAAATATGGTGTGTTTGCATGTGTGTGTGAGAAGTTTGTGTGTAAGGTCTATGTGTGTGTGTGTGTGTGTGTGTGTGTG
>JAGFZM010002179.1:95487-112006 GCA_017657215.1 Limnothrissa miodon
CACACACACACACACACACACACACACACACACACACACACACACACGGCTGGAGATAAGTGGGTAAGTGTCATAGACTGAGGGATCGATTGAACTCACAATCAGCCAATAAGTGCTGTGGCCAGCCTCCCTCCACAGATGTAATCAGGGTGACCGGTGCCAGTGGACTGTAGAGCAGATAAAGCCATCTGAAATGTCAGTCCATCCTGTATGCCTGTTGTTGTCTGCTTTTCAATGGGATTTCTTTACAGCAGCCATTTTAGCTGGAAGCTGCAGGGTAAGCACTGGTGTTTCTAGTTAGCTAGTGAGCTAATTAACTCATCAATGTATTGTCATAGTATCCTCATAGCACTGTACATTTACAGACTTGACAGTCATGATGTCTCTGTAGGTCTTTCAATTGTTTGTTTAAAAGGTGTCTATGTAACACAACCTCACTATAAAATGACCCTTGAACTGGCATCAAGAGCTAGTTGTTACGTTGGCTAGTAAACCCCTGAAACTACACCCCTCAACAGCTACTTATTCCTTCTTAGTCACTGACAAAAAGACAAATAGGTGTTCCATCCTGGAACAACCGCCCATCTGAGACTTTTTTTTGCACAGAACCCATTGGCAAACACTATAGAAGGTTTTTGTAAACATCTATAGAAATGTAGATAGTTGTAGTAAACCTAATACTCACCTCTGACCATAGATATCTTTCTTTCTTTTTTTCTCTCTCTCTCTCTTTCTCTCTGTCTTACTAATGAGTAGCAAAAGTAGAATTTCTGTAGTGGAGTGTTCAAGTACCCAAAGTCTTCAGTGTTTGTTTCTCCTATGAGAGCTGACTTATTGTGACTATTTAAAGAATGATTGACTGGATGGTTATGCCTCTTACTGTGGAAAATAAATTTTGTGTGTGTGTTTGTGTGTGTATGAGAGAGAGAGAGAAGTTTCAGCAAGACTTGACTGATCTGGCTGTTCGCTGTGTTATCTGTGGATTGTGCAGAAAAGACAGAACACTACCTGCCCACCGTTTCTTGAGTCATTCTGAGCCCAGAAGATAAGAGAATGTGTGACAATGTGTGAGAATGTGAGAGTGTCATCACATTTGTTGGACTTTTATCAGACCCTGACTGAACACGCCTGACAGAAATCCGACTGAAAGCCTAAATCGAAACAGACACTGACAGGAGCTGTTATGTGCACTGAGGATTGTCCGAACATGCCACATCCTCTCACTGCCAAATCCTGACACACTTGATGCTCCTTTGCAGATGTTAAAATAGCAGAACCTTGACAGAATGTGTTAAATGAACTGCACACTGAAGATGTTGGCATCTTTACAGACAGTGTTTTGTTGACAGTCACTTCAGTCTAGACTTAATTATGCATTATGTTGCACCTACAGTAAGACTGACCAGGGTTAAATACCCATTCTGAAACTTCTTGAGAGGATTTTATTTATTTTAATTCTAGATGTGTTATATATTCAGCAGGTCAAACAGTGCTAAATACTACGTAACCTGGCTTGGTGCAATAGACTGCATTGACTGTAGAATTAACATTGCCTGAAGGTGCTGACATTAACTTAACGTGGCTACATAGGTCCACTGATGTCTGAACCAATAAACACATTTAATAGCATGTCAATTGGCTGAATACGATAATAATATTGATTGAGCCTGTTAACGCAGAGATACATGTAGAATGTTTCATACAATGCAATGTACAAATGGAATGACCATAGGATAGGCTTTTCTCAGCAAATATGCAGTAAATCTTCTCTCAATCAGTTGAAAATTATGCAATCACCGTGCAGTAAATTAATAAAATAAAAATACTGTATAACACAGTGAGCCCTGTGTAATTTGGATATATATAGAATTTTAGTCATGTAGCCCAGCTCGAAATGTTTTGACACACTGTGTTAAATTAACTCATCATTGAATTATGCAGTCAATGTTGACTTAATGATGAAGTAACAGTCCTTTGTCAGTCAGAGTGCCTGTGTTTCTCTCTATCTGTCCTTTAGGCCAAAGGAGTGCCTGTCATGTCCACTGTTGTGCCTAGACCTGCCGTCCGCCCGGGGGAGGCGTTTGTGGGGGAGGTGGAGGCCCTTCGTCGGGAGCTGCGGGAGGTGCGGAGGAGGCAGGAGGCAGCGGAGGAGGAGGCCCTGAAGCTGCGAGCAGTGCTATCCCAGAGGGAGGCTCAACATGAGGAGCAGCGTAGGAACAGTGAGCGAGTGCTGCAGGAGGCGCACGGACGCTCCTGGCAACTCGAGGAGGCGTTGCGGGAGGTGCAGAGGAGGATGACGGGCTCGGAGGCACGCGTGCGCCAAATGCAAGCCCACCTGATGGCTGTGCGGGAGAACCTAGTAGAGGAGCTCCGGGTGCAGCTGCAGGAGGCCAAGGTCCAACGGGAGGAGGCGCAGGGACAGGTGGCACGCCTCCACAGGGAGTTGAGCCTCAGCCGGAGGCGCGGACATGAACAACAAGGCAGAGAGGAGCAGCTGGTTGAGGAGGTGCAGAGGATGCGGCAGTACCTGGAGCGGGCAGAGAGAGAGAGATCAGATGTCGGCACCAGGCTGGCACACGCAGAGGCCTGTCTGAGGGACAGGGAGCTGGACGCCACCAAGAAGCTGCTGTCAGACGCCATGGGCAGGCAGATTGTCCAGCTGCGGCAGGGGCAGGAGAGCCTGGCATATAACGAGACACTGGTGCCGCAGGCGGAGACGCTGCCCACCACTCAGACACTCTCGGAGGCAAGCACGTCGCCACAGAACATCACCTCTGGGGGTGAGTTTGACAAGACACATAATGCCATGTCTCTAGATTCTGCTCATGATAAGGGCACTAGGGTGGACAGTGCCAGCTTTCTCAAAGATAACCACAATAAGACTGGAATAGCTCAAAGTATTACTTCTATCGATGCCACACAGAAAGAGGACATAGTGGTTCCAGGCAGTGACTCTCTGCCTCTATCAGCACCACATGACCCAGAATCCATCCGAGCGCCTTCACAAAAACTTGGCCTCCCTCCTGAGGAGCAAATGTCGATGGCGAGCTCTCTGACCACCACGCTTGAGCAGGCGGAGACGCGAGCCCAGGAAGCCCTTAGGCAGTACCAGGGGGCGCGGCAGGAGGCTGACAGCCTGCTGAAAGAACTTCAAGAGCAGAGGGCTGAACTTGACATGCTTCAGGAAGCCCTGCAGGCTCGCTTCGTCCCTCTGGATGCACTTGAGGAAAAGGAGAGGGAGCTTGTCCAGCTCAAGATGGAGCTACAAGGAAAGGATCAGACCATGATAGCAGAGAAGGAGAAAAAGAAGGCTGAACTTGAGGAGAAGGAGAGAGAGCTTGCCCAGTTTAAGGAGGTACTGCGAGAAAAGGAGCAGACCATGTTGGGGGAGAAAGAAAAAGAGAAATGCGTGCTCGATGCAAAAGAGAGGGAGCTGGTTCAGCTGAAGGAGGCACTTCGGGAGAAGGACCAGACCATGAAGGAGGAGAAAGAAAAGGAGACTATTCTGCTCAGTGAGCAGGAGAAACAGCTTGCCCAACTCAGGCTAAGTTTGCAGGAGAAAGAAAGGGCTGTACAGGAAGGGAGGCAAAGGGAGCACTCAGTTCTCAGTGAGAAAGACAAGGAGCTATGGCAGCTAAGGCTAACCCTGCAAGAGAGGGAGCAGGCCGTGCAGGAAGAGAGAAAAGTAAACAAGGCGGCTATGGAGGAGAAAGAAAAGAAATTGATCCAGCTACAGCTGACTTTGCAAGAGAAAGAACAAGCTGTGTTTCAGGAGAGGAAAGAAAAACAGACTGCCTTGGAGGAGAAAGAGAAGCAGCTGACTGAGCTTAGAGGAGAGCTTGAGGAGAAGGTGAGAGCAGTCATTAAGAAGGAGAAGGAACAGGAGAAATCAACTATAGAGAAGGAGGCCGAGTTGTCCCAACTCAGGCTGAGTTTGCAAGAAAATGAGCAGGCCATGCTTGGAGAGAGAGAGGAAAGCAAGGCTGTTCTGGAGCTGAAAGACAAACAGCTGACCGAGCTCAGAGATGCTCTTCAGGAGAGACAGAAGGTAGACATGAATGAGCAGAAACTGGAGCGAGTGGCTCTGGAGGAAAAGAAGAACGAGGTGATCCAGCTCAGGTTGCGGTTGCAAGAGAAGGAGATGGCTATGCTGGAGGAAAGAAATGGAAACAAAGCTGCTCTGGAGGAGAAAGAGAAACAGCTGACCAAACTCAAGCTGACGTTAAAAGACCGAGATCAGGGGGTTTTGGAGGAAAAGAATCAGAACAAAGCTGCTTTAGCGGAGAAAGAGAAGGAGCTGACAAACCTCAAGCTAATGTTGCAAGAGAAGGAGAAAGCCATATCTTTGGTGGAGGAAAAGAAGAAGGAGCTCAATGATCTCAGTGGCATTCTTCAGGAGATGGAGTCGACTGCCATGAGGGAAAAGGAAAAAGCAAGGGTTGCACTGGAAGACAGGGACAAGGAGCTTTCCCAACTTAGGTTGGCGCTTCAGGACAAAGAGATGGATTCCAATGTGAAGGACAAGGAGCTAGCCACACTCAAGCTAGCTCTTCAGGAGAGAGAGATGGAGTTTAGTGTGAAAGTGAGAGAGCTAAGACAACTCAGGACATCTGTTCAGGAGAGAGAAAAGGCTGCAGTGGAGAAGGAGAGAGAACTGGAGCACCTTAGACTAGCTCTACAGGAGAGAGAGATAGAGTCCCACGAGAAAGAACATGGAATGTGTCAGCTCACCCAAGCGGTTCAAGACTTAGAAATGGTGTCCCTTAAGAAGGAAAAGGAGCTGAACCAACTCAGAGTATTTCTTCAGGAGAAAGAGATTGCCTTCCTGGCGAAGGAGGAGGAGTTAGCTCGACTGCGGGTGACTTTGCAGGAGCAGGATGGCAGAGGAAGTGGTGTTGGAATTAAACCTAGTGCTGAAGAGCTGGCAGCGGGAGGCGATGATTTGCAGAACAATCTCGAGGAGCAGCACAAAAAAATGGAGTGGGGAGAGAAGAGCGGAAATCCTCTTACCCATCGCTGCTCAATGAAATCCACTCTGGAGACCTCAAACAGAACCCAAGATGAACAGAGCCTCCGGCCAAAGAGCTCACGAGATAAACACACTCAGGTAACACAGACAGGCTTTCACTTTTAATACCCACTTGTGTCACAGCATAACAGATGATGAAACTGAGTGAAATCAAAAGCTCGTCTGGTTATTTAAGGCCAGGTTTGGACTCAGTGGCATCTATTTATTCAACAGACTTTCATGACACATTCTTTCAGTGTTAACTAATAATACAAGAATTTCTCATCTAAAGAAAGTTTCTTTTGAAAGCTTTAAATAATAGTACATTCTCAAACTTCACAAAGGATTTACATTTACGATTGATTAATGAATGAATCTATAGAAATCATAGCCATAGTAGTAGAATATTTCAGAACAGAAATATTTCCCCTTTGTTTTGCAAGGATCATACTTTTTGTGACATACCTTCAGCTCAGAAGTTAACACACAAGGGGAGAACAATTGCAGCTCTTAAATTACTGATTTTAATTAAATTTATTTTTTTTAATGCATGCCTTTTTTCCACAGTAGAGAATACATGCATCATTTTTTAGATCAGTGAATGGAATTTGAATTAATACAGTGGTCTTGCTTCATTCACTTGTTGAGCGCTTGGATTTTGTCAAACAGAAACACCAGGTGTATGCCTGGACAAACATAAGGCCCGGGGTGCCTTAGACTAAATTAAGTGGCGAGTAAGACAAAACACCGATGCCTCAGAACTGTGTTGGTGATGGACAAACACAAGAAATTTTTTTTTTTTTTTTTCACCCGACAGTTTATGGTCACAAATTGTGGAAAGGCTAAATAGTCATGACCTGTGAGTTTGACACCCCTGCTTTAGAACATGACTGTTACACAATAATCCGATAGGTTGTGTAAGATGCATACATGTATGATGGATGGTGTATGAGGCGCTGTGTGTGTGCTTGTGTGTATGTGTTTGTGTGTGTGTCTGTGTGTGCGTGGACACGTTTGTGCATACATGTACGTGTGTGTATGTATACTTGTGTGTGTGTGTGTGTGTGTGTTATGTTATGTTTGTGTGGCTTATCTGTTTCTAGCTCAACCTCTATCTCTGGTTCCCATGGTATTTAATTACCATGTCCCTGACTTTATGGATAGTGACATGCTATCCAGTCATCAGCCACCCATGCTGTCTTCATCCCTGAGTCCTTCCTGTCTGTGTGTCTGTCTGTCTGCCCGTCTGTCTGTCTCAGTGCTTGTCTGTCTGACTAATCAATCTACTTCCCTACCCACATGCCTGTTTCTCTCTGCCTCCTTGTCTCTTTACAGACTAGTCTGTCTGTATGTCTGTCTGTCTTCCCTCCGGCCTCAACCTCAGCCCTGTTCCCTATTCAGGTTCCTGGGCCCCTCCAGGAGACGAGGGCGGAGGATTGTGGAGCCAGACTGGCTGTTCCAGGTCAGTCCCCAGGGGCTGAGGCTGTGGATGAGCCTGGGTGTCTGGAGATCCATGGTGGCCTGGCGGGTGGTGGAGATGCCCAAAGAGACACCAGCATCCTCCAGACGCAGATTGACGGCCTGAAGCAGCAGCTTGAGGTGAGAGAGAGAGAGGGAAGGAGAGACGTAAAAAAGCAGAGAGAGATGAGGTGTTGGGTTGGTAAATTCTATTATTGAATTGGATATTAGGATCGTCTGTTGATGTATTATAATGCAGGATATGGTACGACTCACGTACCCATCACCCCAGACAGGGTTATAGCATTCAATACCATACATGAATAAACCGGCTGTCTCAACAAAATCAGACCAGCTGTTGGTATTATGCAGCATGACATCTTTTTGCCCCGCATCTCTGATGCAAATAACCCCAGTGACTGCTTTTTATCACCGGTGCTACTGTTGCCCCTTGTGACACAGTGCGGCTGGCATTTTACCCCCCAAAATGTATCTTGTTGCAGTTTTGGATAGGCCAGAACGTAGCTCCATATACGACACATTGTAGTCTTGCGTTATCTAACATAGTCAATACAGGAACACCAGGCCGTAATTCTTGCCATTGTGCAGCACAGCTGAGACAGTTCCTCAGCCATCTCCTCTTCTCCAGCACAAACCATGACTTTGACCATGACCATCTTTATTCACTCCTGATGACGCCAGTGCTCTACTTTTTTTAATTTATATTCCAGCACAATGTCATTAAGAGCCATACTAGCCGACAGTGTTGTAATAAAGCATGTGTGTGTCTGGTGCCTATTGAGAGTAACAAGCGGTGGTGCACAATAGCAGACACGCATGCGTTATTTATCTCTGAGCACATAGGAATAGCGTTTAGCATATCTTTGGGTCACGCGGTAGAGGTTTAGAAAACAGATTTATGGATGACAATGGACCCAGCAGTATAACAATAGGCAGAGTTTAGAATTGCCTGAGGGTGGGTTATAGGCTGGGTGGTGTGTGTGTGTTTACAAACACACACACACACAGCCTCATTTAGTACCACGGTTTTAAAATTCAAATAAAACATTTAAATGAATGCTTTTTATATAGATATTACTTTTATATGGATATTATGTTCTGGCCACAAGGTAGCTGCTGGTTATTTGGTTGGTTCATGTTACTATGTTACTTTGGTTGAAGTTCATGTTACTATTTGTAATATTTTCATAATATAAGTGCAAACAACTATATAAATATATAGTTTTTTTTTTGATGTTCTGAAATAATGCTGCTGATTATGATTTTAATACCATATTGATGTTACTGATAAATTTCACACTGTCACAAAGCACCATCATGGCTTCACAGCAGAGAGCACCCATGAGCAAAAAGTCTTGTCTAGCAGGCATGTGAACAATAGTTACTTTATTTACTGAGGAATGGCTATACTGTGATACAGGTGATGATCAGTAAGATTCATCATTCCTTTTCTGAAACGCCACCACTCTGTCTGTCCTGCCTTGTTTATTTTCCTTTGCTGTTGTCTCTCTCCCACAATCCTTTTCTCTCCCCAGGAGTCAGAGAGGAGGCACAGAGAGGTCCTTTCCTTGTATCGGGCTCGACTCTTGGAAGCAGCCCAGGTATCCCATTTTTCTCTCCACCTGTTCATTTACACACACACACACACACACACACACACACACACACACACACACACGCGCGCGCACACACAAAAAAGACTATGCATGTTTGCATGTTTGTGAACCGAAGTGTGAAACCCTTCTTGACAACCAGATATGTGTGTAGGGGTGGGGGGGGGGGGGGGGGGGGGGGGTGGTATGTGTGAATGCAGACATGCCTGTTCATGTGCTGGGATCAACTGCTGTGCAATCACAGACCACAGGTTTTCCCCTGCCCTCTACCCTCTTGCCAATTTGTTATTATAATTGTGTGTCTGTGTGTTTGTCTGTTTATAAATAACTCTTCAATATGCATGTGCTCTGTCCACAAGGCTTTTTCAATTCTTGTACATCTCTCACCTTATACTTGTGCGTGTGTGTGTGGGTGTTGTGTTGTGTCTACAGGGCTACATGGATGAAGAGGCTCGAGCCGCCTTGCTACAGATTGCTGTGATGAGGCGCGAGTGTGTGTATTGATCCCGACACACCCCATGTGCCCTCTGCCTGTGTGTTAGCAGTGCATCATGCAGAGCAGAGAGCAGACAGACTGCTGTTTTGACCTACGCACTGTATTTGTTATAAACAACAATGACATCAGTTCACCTGAGGAGAGTCAGAAAATTCTGTGTGTGCGTGTGTGAGACGGGAGGGTGACATAACGTGTGGACCTTGTGTGTGTGTGTGTGTGTGTGTGCGTGTGTGTGTGTGTGTGTGTGTGTGCATACATGTGCTGTTTATGTGTATTATGGGTATTATGGTGTGTGATTGTGTGTTTGTGTCCTCAGATCACCCTTTCCACTTGTTACACAAGTGCCTAAAGGTCTGTAAATGACGGTCTTTAAAAACAGCATTCATCAGAGATACACATGAAAGCTTTTTTCAACATGTCATCCATTCAGACCACTATTGCTGTGAAAGCCCAAAATGGAACATTTATGCCTTTTTCCTCCACATCAATATGTGCAAAGAAAGAAACAAATAAACTAAACAGAACAACACAAATCAGTTTATCTGCTTTATTTTGCTATTGTTTATGACTACCAAATATTGCAGTGTAGGCTGCTACACTGAGATTGCTCAAACTGCAGAGGCATGCTTGCTCTTCGATCAGCCAATAAAGACACAGGGATCTAAACTTTCCTTCAGCACCTATAATTGGGTCTTTTTCATACATATCTAGATATTTTTATAAATGTTTTTTTTTTGTTTATTTCTTTTAACTGTGTTTATCTGTTTTAAAAATATTTAATTTATTTATAAATATTATAAATATTAAGATGATAAATATTAAAAATATTAAGATGTATAAACAAGCCTGTGGCCGATAGTCCTACTCTGGCTGTCATGACAACCTTGCAGCCTTGATCCCACAATGGGCACAATGGGAGGTTTGAGTACTCATCATTTGAATGTTTAGGTCCTCTCTCTCCTTCTCTAAATGATGCATACTTGCATCGTTCTCACAACCACACGATTTTACCGCCACTGGCAGCAATCCAGCAGAGATGGTTGTTGTGCTCTGTGCACCATGAAAAACTGTTTGGATCTCTGAAGGTTCGCTGGCAGGGGAGAGAGTGGCCGTGTCCAATGTGCTGTTGACTAAAAGATTTTGACCATAGAAGTGTGTCATGTTCAGTGCCATCCTCAGACACATCAGATATGTCGACAGTAATGTCTGAACTACTCGTAATGTACCCTAAACTCTTGGGATGATTGAAACAAACCCAAAGGAATGCTCCTCTCATGTTCTCCGCAGCCTGTCTATGCAGTAAAGGCTTTCAGGTTTTCAGGAAAATTCAGATTACAGAAACAAGTCCAACGAGTGCCCCCTTGTGGTAGGACCCTGAGACTGCAATAAGCTGCCTATGGGTTTACCTCAGAATTATGGTTCTGACATGTCACCGTTGTTTTGGATATATTAACTAATACTCGTTGCCGTTTTCATTTTACTGACACACATCCACAGTTTAGCACAGGGACAGAGCCAGACTGAGATTTTCAAATATGCTATCCAGGCTAAACAAAGACTAGTGTTGAGGAACAGCACAGGAGATTCATATTATGCACCTATAACCTGAACCACTGATTGAGCCTGCTTTAGAATACTCTCTACAAAATGCTATAGCAAGGCTTTGTAATGAAGGTGCTGATCAAATGCATGTTGCTGCCGTTGGTGTGTGTTTGTGTGTGTTTGTTTGTGGTACAGGTAGGTCTCATCCTGCCCACCTTCACAAGTAGTGTTTTCTCTAACCTCATCTGTAGTCTCTTCCTGCCTCTACCCCACAGAATCAGCCCCCATGGCAGACAACGCACACTGGGCGAGGTCATTTTGGGTAATGTTAGTTTGACGACATGCAATGCACACACACCCCCATAATTACTGCCATGCCTGGTAAATATGGCTATAAAGTGGGATTAAACTAAATAATCGCCTTACAATTGATGTTATAAAAATCCTGAGTAAGAGCCGGGTAAGAGCAGGTTCTTTAACATGGATGGCCTCATTCCCATCTCTGCAAACCTCTCAAACCAAATCTGTCTGCTGCTCTAAGTTTCAATAAAAGTATTTAATGCTTCATCCATTAAAAAGCTCATTTAGCCAGAGTCTAAGTTCATATAACTGTGGAGCCTCAGTCGCCTGATGTTAGCGGACTAATAGCTACAGAACAGAGTGAATCAGAGAGGAGAGGACCTGTAGGAATATAGATAATCTGGAGGCTTTTGGTAATGACAAAAGTGTTCCATACTCTTTAGTGGAGTTGCCTTGCAATCTCATCTGTGTGACTGCTGCTCTGAACCCTTAAAAGACTTCATGGGTGTGAATAAGATTCATGATTGGATGACTTATATTAAATACTTGAGACAGATACTTTGAGAGTTTAGGGATTCATATGAAGAGTGCAGACGCAAAGCCCATCTTCAGAATATGTTTTTATAATTATTTTTAAGACATCTCAAAATGTATATAAATATTTTTCTGTAAGTTCATCATAAACGGAACAAAGAGGGTGTTGCATTTAAAGTCATACAGATACTTTTGAATAAATAAAACTATTGCAAACGTCTACATTTGTATAGATGACCTACAATAAAGGACTACAGCATTGAAGTTTATTATACATACAAGCAAACCAAAATAAAGGCACTGGTCCTCAATGCATGCACAGCCAGGTAGTCAACTGAGTCATAGCTGTAAACTGTGAACTTATCTAACTCCAATGTAAAGCTTCCACCCTCATGTGGAAAAACAATAAACATAAGCAATACATAAAGGATAAAAAATAACTCAATCAAAACTCAAGGCAAGAGTGTAAAGTAAAAAAAAACTGTACATTGAGACAGTATACAAACAGTGTTTATTCTAATCTACATTAGCATATAGCTGTAAAAAAAAAACTGCCTTCATTTGCGTTGTGTAAAAAAAGGCAAAAGATTGAAGAGTATACTTTAAAAGGAAGCGTGTTGAGTTCTGATATACGGGTAGTACAGCAGACATAGAAGGAAGCGTGTTCACACGTTGTGGTCAGAAGTACAGCTGATGGGCAAGTGAAGTGTGTAAGCCTCTCTGTGCTCTGACGTCCGAAGCCTCCAGCACCACACCTTGAGCCTGCAGCACTAATCAGTCCCAGTAGTGCACAGACCAATAGTGCAGCATAGAACATATAGGAAAAGGCCATCTCAGCAGACTGATCAATACTCCAAAGGTAGATTGTGGTGTTTGAGCAAAAGGGGGTTTGATGTGAAAATAATACAGTGCTGGTATCTCTTCTGAGTAAGAGTATGTACACGCCATTGTCTTCCTTTGTGAGGTTGGATAGGATTAGTAAATAATTAAGAGTCGATCTGATCTGAGTGTCGACAGACATTCTGCCCTTTTTTTTGGGACATTTCCAAACCTAACAGTAGGCAGCCACTCAGCTTCTGCTGGCTTGTTCCAAGGGTAAAACATTTGTTTGTGATTCTGGACCCAGCAGGATCCCTTCCACCTCAACACTTTCACCTTCATCGACGAGCTCCACCAATGGGGGCAAACTGAGACAATCACAGAGTAAAAATGTTTTTATAGATGTCTGATGACTCTTGCATTTAAACATGCCTGTGTGTTGTTGTTCCACAGAGAGAATGACCAGGGAGTAATCTCCAGTTGTGTTGATATTTAGCATGTACTGTGCCTCACCTGCCCTTGACAGCTCTGGTTGTTATGGAGGACATCATCAATTGGAGTGGACCAGTATACTTGGCCAGAGTGCTCTTCTGTTAAAGCCCCACAATTTCTCCATCTTTAACTGTAACGGCTGTGTGGCTAAATCGTTGGCAATGAGATCCACTCCAAATCAGACAGTAATACATTGCATTGTCCTCCTTTGTGACCTCTCTGAGTGTGACCTGAAAGGCATTGAGATTGACCTGTAGCCTGCCCCTCAAAGCCTCCTGCAGCAGCTCCAGTGAGGTGCTGGTGTCAAGGATCAGCCTTTTCTTGGTAGGCCAGTAACCAACAGACCTGTTTGTACAGCTGTAGGGTGCTGCTATCATGCTTGGTTTGAGTCAAATGAGACAGTGTGACATTGTACCTGTGCATGGTAAGTGCAACATGTGAAGATCGTTCCTCACAGACTGTAAGATGATACGTTCGGTTCTCAATTATGTTTCCTCCTCTCCACATTTGAACCTTGTAGTCTCCTGTGTGGAGCACAGAGAGTTTTTCTATTACAAATCTCTAACCATCAGAGTCATTGTACCAGGTGGCGCTATAACCCTATGGCTGTGGATCTTTGGGTTGTGAGCTGTTTGCTAGAAGCAGATTTCTATCTGTTACATTTACATTTATGCATTTAGCAGACGCTTTAATCCAAAGCGACTCACAAAAAGAGGATAACAATCAAGCTTCATAGCAGAAACCTTAAGGAGCATAGTGCTAGCGAATAGTGCTTCAGTTCATTTTAGTGCTAGGATTGAAGATGTTCTCTGAATAGCTGGGTCTTTAAGAGCTTTTTGAAGGCCTCCAGAGATGGCCCTGTTCTGATTGTTTTTGGTAGGTCATTCCACCAGCGTGGGACGACACATGAGAAGAGTCTGGATTGCCTTGGGCGAGGTGCCGGGACTGCCAGTCGACAGTCATTGGAGGACCGGAGTTGTCGGGTCCTCCAATGAAAGCTCTGTACATCTATTTTTTGACCCATGTTACTGAATGTAGCCCGTGAACCTTGTTGGGAAAACTCCAAGAAAACATCTGGAACAGTGTAGACTGAAGAGATCAGGAATATCACTAGTGAAGTCCCATAGTTTACTGTCTTCATTTTGGTTATCTTATTTTGTATTGTTCGATTCAGCATCCCTTGCATCACACATACAAACCAATATCAATATCAATATTGAGCTGTGCCTGAATACTACTACTACTAATAATAATAATAATAATAATAATACCCTATTCCAAAAGTAAGGACAATCGTCTGAAGCCTGCTCGGACTGCCATCAACACTTAACAACCCTAAAATGTTGGAATGGTATAACACACACACACACACACACACACACACACACACTGAGGAGGGGCTCAGATTTGAAAATGGGGAAGAGTCTGGTTTAAGATTAGAATTTCTTGCTAAGAGAGATTGTTTCTGCTTACTTACAAGTAATACCACATCATCTTATGTCCTCTCTGACTGTGATGCCTTATTATGGGGCAGAATGTTACTGGTATCAGCAATACTCAATACAAAGTGCAAAATGTATCAGCTGAAGAGCCTGTAAACTTTTTTCTTAGGGACTCTTACTGTAGACTGTCATTACAACCAGGCAGGACCGCTTCTTACATCAGGACTCCAAGACCTGTATGTGTCTGAAGTGAGCTAGACAAGTCTTTTAGGCTATATTGAAAAAGTACTGATATTTAGATATATTTCGTTCGTCACATTAAAAACTAATTCTATTATTCAAAATCAAATTGACAATTATTGCATGTTGTTACATTTTATCCTTTTGCTCTTAAAATCTGTAATTAATTTACCCTTTGCATTCCTATTGAAAACTCAGAGGCAGTGAGGCACATTGCGTTGACTCAACTATAATCAACTATACACACTAGAGTTGGAAATGAGTGACAGCACTGCACTAATACATGGGCTATTAACCTGGCCATGACCACACTAAGGCCATTGTTCAGCAAGAATGTTCCAGAAAAAAAGTGTACTAATAAAAGCTGAGTCAGGTCGATCATATTGCAGTGAAGTGCAGATGTGTATGGGTGGTTGTTCTGGTCACAATTGGAAAACCTTTTGGAGAAGCGAAATGTCTTTCAGATGCACTCCAGTGCCAAAACCTTGATCTAGGTGTAGCAGTCTGTCTGGTGGAGGCACTGGTAGATAGTCTTCAAAGCTTTAGAAGTGAAGAATACTTTGAAGGGTTATGGAGAACTGTAATTGCTACGGCACAAGCATGCAACATTGACAAAGAACCCACGAAAAGAAGAACTCTGCTTAAAGGCTGGACCATGCACATGTAATGTCCACTCTTGGGCGTTCTGTGAAAAACAAGGACACTTTTAGAATTGGGATTTTTTACCAAACAATAGATGTAATGCTAAATGAGATTGAGAGGAGGTTTTCAAAGCCAAATTGTACTGTAATGCGTGGTATTGAAGCCTTAAACCCCAAAAGTAATCACTTCTATGACGAAGAAGCCCTGCTTTCATTTGCAGCACTTTATGACTGCAATACTGAAGATTTGATGCATGAACTACATCAGTTCAAGCACATACTGGACAGAAAAATCCAAGCAGGCATTGAAAACCCCTCAAGTATACTTGATGTGACAAAAATACTGGAGCCAAATCGTGAAATTTTTCATGAACTGTTCAGGTTGTACAAAATTGCAGTCACCCTTCCTGTGAGCACAGCTTCATGTGAAAGAGGTTTTTCTGCACTTAAACTCATCAAGACATACTTGAGGTCAACGATGGGTGACCAAAGACTGAACAATTTGGGTATACTCAATGTGGAGTCTAGCCGATCAAACTCCTTAAACTTAATGAGTTTGTGAATCATTTTGCTCACACTAACCGCAGAATACAACTTTAAATATAGATAGATAGATAGATAGATAGATAGATACATACATACATACACATGCATACATACATACATACTTTCTTACTTACTTACTTTCTTTCTTTATTGATCCCCAAGGGGAAATTCAAGGTCCCAGCATCTTAAAGAAAATTACACACATATACTACCATTTGCGAATATCTTGACTTATATGTGTTACAATCTCACTTAGAATCCCAACAACGTGTAGATAATTGTTAACATGTGGTATAAATTCAGTGTACATACATTTTTTTGCTGCAGAAGGCACCTTTATTTTGCATAAATAAATGAATATATTGATTTCTGACCTTTTGGATCAGATGGATTTTGTTCACGAGTTAGACCTAACTGAATGAATACTACATGGTACCAGATATGCCACCAAATCTGGGGGGGGGGGGGGGGGGTGGGCGGGGTTACAGCATGGCCACCCTTTGGCCACCCCATGTAAAAAAGTCTGGCTCCGCCCCTGTAGCAGAGAATGCCACCAAAAAAGAAAAAAGATATACGGACCTATTTCAACACAGTGAGAGTAAGTAGTGCATAGAATTGGTTTAGCAAGTGTTATCACCCGTCTTCCTACTGTGATAATTTGTTGTGTGGTGTTGGATGATGATAGCAATCAGGTTGATGACTGTGTTGATGACAGGGGGGTCATATTCATGTAGTTAAAGCAAAATGCTAACCATATCCTGTAATGCATTTTGTAGGCTAATTATGTAGCAAGTAGAAAAGCACAGGCAGGTGCGTTTTGCTATATTCTCAGAAAAGTGTTAAACTTATCATTACATGGGTACTGAAAATCATTTTGGCCGATTTTCTTCCTTGTTGTTGTTGTTAGCCTACAGTGCCACACAAATAGAAAAAAATCTACTGTTTTAGCACCCAGAGAGTAGGTGTACAGCTCTTCCTACTGTGAGGTGTTGCAGCTTACATGCTAAACCAAACCTGAGAGATGATGATGTTCAATCAGGTAGGTGACGAATATTATGTTAACCATCTCCGGTATAAACTTGTAGGCTTAGGCTAATTGGTGTTATTAGTGTCTGCAGTTAATAGTAGCCTAGTCTATAGACTATTATTAAAAGTTAAAGCTAACTGACTGTCAAGCGGAGTCAAATTCATAATTTAGTCTTTTCACAATTACTGTAGGTAATAGCTAATATTTGGGTAGCCTATGAATAGTATTATTGTCATCATTTGAAAATAGATTTCAGAATGCAGATACAACATAATACAGATTCAAAATTATTAAATAATTTATCTGTGAGGAAGGGTTTTTTGTGTGTGTGTGTGTGTGT
>JAGFZM010002182.1:0-10275 GCA_017657215.1 Limnothrissa miodon
TTATCTCCATTGAGACAGATGGCATGTGTGTTTGTCTGTGTAGCCCAAGGAGACACACTCACTGGGTGAGTGGCAGTGACAGGACAGTATGGCAGTCAGAGATAAATGGCTCCTGAGGATAGAAATCACACACAAGACATGCTGACACAGTAAACCCTTCCTCCGAAAACACACACACACACACACACACACACTCACTTTGACATATTAACACACATTCACACACACACACACACACACACACACACACACACTCACTTTGACATATAAACACGCATTCACACACACACACATAGGGACATAGGAACACCCCCCTATACCACCACCCCAGACACACACACACACACAGACACACACATACTTAGACATAGATAGATAGATAGATAGATAGATAGATAGATGGATGGATAGATAGATAGATAGATAGATAGAGAGAGATACTTTATTAATCCTGAAGGAAACTAACCTGCAGCCCTCAGAACTACCATACAAACATCAGACTCAGATTCTTAACCAGTTCTCTGCTAACCTGTTACCCATGCAACCCATGTTTCTAGACTGACAAACTTTGTTCCCTCTTTACGTCTGTGTTTGTGTTCTTGTGTGTGTGTGTGTGTGTGTGTGTGTGTGTGTGCGTCGTCCGGCTGCAGTGCTGAAGAGCGTGCCCTTTACCGCCCGAACGGCCAAGCGGGGCTCTCGGTTCTTCAGCGAGTCGGCGCTCTCAGAGGAGTGCCAGTACTAAAGCTAACGGCTAACGCTTCTCTCTCTCAAAGGTTTCTGGAAACAAAAACCGAACCACCCCCTCCGACACATAAAAGAAGTGCTTACTTCTTTTTTTCCCTTCTATGCACTCAAATTCACTCCTTTGCCGTTTTTTTTTTAAGTGTGAGGTGTTTTTTTTGTTGTTGTTTTTTTTGGTAATTAAATCCGCACCCCACTATTTCCGTCTCACGCTTGTTTTCACCATGTGTTCTCTGTGTGTGTCTCTCTCTTTCCCGCCCGGAGAGAGAGAGCGGTTTGGGTGGAGGGACAAAGGGGAAAACTGGGGACCTGCCTCCTCCCATTGAAGTGAGCCATTCACATAGCCTATACGGTGGTGGAGGCCTACTATGTTGAATGCGGATGTGAGTGTGTGTGTGTGAGTGAGTGTGACCATAATTGGGGTCCTCTCCCTGGATGAGGGGGTGTTTTGTGTGTCTGTCTGTGTGTGTGTGTGTGTATGCCAGGAAGAGGCTACCGGTGGGCCCCATTTTTCCCCACTTTCTCCTGCATGAAGTGCGCACAGATCTCACCCATCCATCTGTGCAGTGAAGCAAAGCAAGCATAATGTCACAGAGAACGCCAGAACGGGAGACCGCAGCACTCGCCCCGGCCCCGCACCAGGCCGCTAGGATCAAATACACAAACACCATGCAGTTCTCTCCTGCTAACATTACCACAACACCGTCGCAGTGTACTATCATTGTGCCACCACACTGCAGCAGAAGACAGAGCTAGAGCTCCCTCTGCTGGCCAAAACGTATTACAACACCTGAGTGATTTGTGTCCCACACCAGTCAAATTCTACAGTTACAGCCAGCAAATAGTTTTTTGTTTGTTCACCAAAATGCTGAACAATACTTTAGAAGTATAACTTATAGTTATATTTCTAAAACTGAATGTATTCAAATTGTGTAAATAGTCCTTTCACAATTCACATTTTGAATATATGCAATTTAGATTAGATTTTCAACATCCATCATTTCTACTGTATTGTAAGCATATCATAGTGATGTCTCAGTGACTGTATTATTTGTGGCATTATACCTTGCTTGTGTGTGTGTATGTGTGTGTGAGTGTGTATGTGTGTGTTCATCTGTCCATGAGATCATGACTGTTCATCCATAATGATGTGTCACTGCTGTTGTCTGTCTGGGCTCTTGCATGACGCTGGCTTGCTCCCACAATGCCTTGTGCTTGGCTGCTAATCATCTTGCTCCCTCGCTTGCACGCTCGCTCGTTCGCCCCTCTCGCACTCAACTCCAGCTTGTCCCAGTGAGGTGGTGATGCTTACATCACTTGTGCTTCTGACCAATCATGTGCGGAGTTTTGGTCCTGTCAGTTGCATGAAGCATGAAGCATGAAGGGATTTGTTTCTTTGTGTGTTTATTTATTTATTTATTTATTTATTTAGCCTGTCTGTCCACCTGTGTTCCATGACATCACTAACACACACACGGCCAGATACACGACCCGATTGGCTCGCGGTCTCTCAAACTCAGCATTAGTCGCATTAGTCGCTCCATCTCCATGGAGCTTTCACCAAATGCCAACTGAACCTAAGGTCAATGGCATGTGTCTGGCTGTGAGCATGCGTTTAGTTATCAACAGCTAACCTCAGATTGGCACATTTAGCCAAGAGATGTCTTGTATATTTTGCTTTTTTTTGTTCATACCTCTATTTTTGGTTTGGAGTAGTTTTTCCTAATTGGTGTAGGGCTTGACTAAAAAGACCTGTTGTTTCTGGTTTGCTGGTAGTCACTAAGCAAAGCAAGCTGGGTTTCTCTGAGATAGACAGTTATCAAGCAGAGCTGCTTTGGCCTGCCGCCCCTAATACCTGCCTGCCATGTCAGCTAACTGCCTCTAGTGCCAGTACTGCTAACGCCCTATTCCCACTAAACACCCCCCCACCCCCCCACCCCCCCACCCCCCATCCCTCGCCATGACCCTTCACCCCTGACCCCATGAAACCTGTGGTGCCTTTTGCGCTCCTGAATGCCCGCTGCTGTAAGGCCAGTGTCAGTGCTTATGAGCCCCTCTCTCTCTCTCTCTCTCTCTCTCTCTTTCTCTCTCTCTCTGTGCGGTCCCTCCGCCTGCTCTCTTTTAACCTCCATTTTGTCTTCTCTTCATCCAGCCCTAAAGAAGAATAATATTACTAAATTTCCCAATGTGCACTCGAGGGTAAGGAACTCCTCCAATAGTAGCCCTGTGGTGGTGGATGTGACCCAGACCTGGCAAGCACCTCTTTTTTTACCTCCTCCCCCCCCCCCCCCCCCACCCCCATACTCTCCCACCTCCCCCTCTCCTCCCCTTTCCCTCTCCTCCTCTCCCTCCTCCCCTCTAAAAGAAACATCTTAAGTTAACCCCTCAGCCATCCTATCTTATCTCTTTTGCATGTTCATCAATCAGTCAATTAATCAATCTGATTACTGTGTGTGAAAATGATCATTGTGAAATGTATTAACCCCCATTCGTGCTCACATTCCCACTGTCGTCTCCTTGAGACGTGTTAAGACCATCCGCTCAGAGTCACAGGGGAATAGCTCTTGGTGGGAAACGGGCAGGCTCCATTGGCAAGGGCTGACTTTAATGGCTATAATCCCCTCCCCAACCCTAGACGAAAAGCAGACAGTGTTACCAAACAATAAAAACAAGTGTCACTGTAGACTGTTCATTTGTAGTGTTTGTTTTGCATTTGTTTTGCATTCCACCCTTGGATTGACTGTTCTGTGTGTGGAACCTCATGTTGCTTTGTGTGACTACCAGTCTGCCAAGCAGCCCCGTTCTGTCTGGGACTTGCACTCATCTGTCGCCATGGCAGCGTGTGATTGACGGCCCTCCCTTTCTCTCTCTCTCCCTCCCTCCTCAACCGTCCTCAGATCTTCGCAATCAGCCGTACAGACGAGCCGACGCGGTGAGGAGGAGCGTGCGGCGGCGCTTTGATGATCAGAACCTGCGGCCGCTCAACAGCACAGAGGTGGTGATGTGAGGGGGAGGGTATGTGATGTGGGCAGAGAGAGAGAGAGAGAGAGAGAGAAAGAGAGAAGGATGGACAGGAAATGTTGGTGGATGTAAGACTGCATATAGAGTGGAATTGAGGAAGATGAGATTTGGAAGGTCACACAGTGGGAACATTAGACAAGCCAAGTGCCTGAACTTAATGATTTTATTTTTGATTTTTTTTTTCCTTCTTTTATTGTGCGGATGCAGATATCAGAGTGTTTATGAATATGTTCAGATGTTGTTTTTACTTCAAGTAATAACTTGATCTGGCTTTAAATGTTTTGTCATTGTTTTTGTATGTTTTCCTAGTTTCTAAACTGGACGCATAAAAACATTGTTAATGGTTTACTTTGGTATGGAACTGAGAAAGGTCAGAAAGTAAGATCTATTTTTGTGTGCGCTAACGCTAAAACAGCGGTTCTCTCACCATGTTATCCTGCAAGGTCTCTTACATTCCCGTTGCCATCACCACCGCGCTTGGATTATTCCAAGTGCACACGGAGCACTTACAAATGCGTCCCCACATTCTCAAGGGCTACTTTTCATAGCAGGAATAACATAGTTTAGTTCCAGCCATCCAAATCAGATGGTTCGAAGTCATAGTGCAACAGGTTGGTTGGTTGGTTGGTTGTTGGTGTGGAACATACCAGACGAGATGAGGTCAAGCAGCAGGTGCAGAGCAAGTGGCAGAGAGAGAGATGAGAGGGGGGAGGGGCGAGGATTGGGAGGCAGATGTGTGTGTATGGGGCAAGGCCAGTGTGAATTACACACAGACTCCCTATGCTAGCATCAGTGTCGTCATTGGATTTGTGTTAAAAGGTTAGCGGACCAAGCCGGCAAGTGGACTAGCGCTACGGAGATCCACACAGATCCTCCTTTATACTGAACCTGTGTGGAAAATCATGAGGGTGGAGGGTCAAAACTAAAAGCAGAAAAGCACACAATGGAGTCACAATGGAGTGTAGCGCTCACCAAATCAAACACTCGCCAGTCGTCAACAAAACTGAGGTTTTCAAAGGGGGATACAAAATGCCTTCCAGGAGGGAGGTGTTCATGCCTGTAGCTCTTGATTTTATTGTGTAGTATTTAACCACTAAGATTATTAGACACTCACGTTCACATCCACTTGATGCGAGTGCCAGTCCCTTCCAGCATCTAGGTAGATTAAAAACAACAAATGAAAACAAAACAAAAAAAATGTAAATGTACAGATATTTTGCTACAAAAACTGCTTTGTTTTTTACTTTTTAATCCACTCATTTGCAAAAAAATATTGTACATATTGTTTAAAACAACACCCTGTGCTATACATCTTGAATGTTATTTTAACTTATAGTTTTTTTTTGTGTCGTTTCATTTTGTATATTAAATTAAGCTGAGAAAATGAATCTGACAAACAGTGGGTTGTTGGGAGCGGTCATGCATCATGATCGACCATCAACGCAGAGGAATGGGGCAGTTTGTCTTGTGAAGGCCATCAACATTGCTGTTCTTGTATGCCCATCCACTGTCTTAACACACTCATCTTCATCTTATAGACTGGACAAATAACTGCCATGTTTTTGTTTGTTTTGTTTCGTCGACCAGAAGTGTATTTTAGCCAGTAAAAATGTGTGCATCACAAAATTACTTTAATAACAGATCTCTTAAGTTAGATCCATGATTTCTAAATGACTATGATTAAATAAAAAGTATTTACACTAACATGGTGTGAATGTATTTCTTGTCATATTTCATGTATCTTGGTATGAACATATAATTTGTCAGCATCATAAATAGCATTGTTTAGACTAGCCAAAAGACGGGTTATTTCTGAAATGGCATACTGATGTTCTGCTTAATGCCTATAACTTGTACAGAGCCTGTGGTCATGCCATAGCAAGAGTGGCTTAAACCGGTAGTTGGATAAGGTGGCAGAAACCTGACAGCCTTGGTTAGATTCCTACCTAATGACATTACATGAAACTATTTTTCTGTCATTCACCACAGTTCTGACCATAAAAAATTACCTAGATATGTTCTAGTTCTAGTAAATGGGCGCAAGTCAGTGCACTATTCAGTTTGACTCCAGATTCCATAGGTGCTTAATGCCCCTTTCCGCCATTTTGGAATTGATCTTACTAGATATCAAGTGAAAAACATTGCTGTTTATAGACAACAACATGAGGAAGAACCCATGAAAACACAATCCAACAGTTCAAATGTGTTTTATTCCATGTCAGGGCTTACAGTCGGTACATTTAAAATAATCTCCAAGATGCTTGCAAACCAGATGACTTTAGTAAGCCCCTCTGTGTATGTGTACCAAATACAATTTCCACTATGATTCAGACTAGACATGCTTACCCCTGAATATGACTTCAGAGCAATGATAACTATTCACAGGAAATTGATCTGCATGTAGATGCTAACCATAAGGCAGTCACAGTAAAAGTGTGGCTTTATTTTAAAATGAGTTGCATGTCTTCCGTCAATCAAGAATATCGAGCTACCTACAAAAATATCAGACATCCCAAATAAAAAAGGCAATGTATTAGCTAACAAAAGCAAATTCGGTGTCACTGAACAACAGTGCATTTAACCTTGTGTCACAAAGTCTCGTATGAACTAAACTGACAATGGAGAGGAGAAAAAAAAAAGAAAGGAGGGTGTGGACAGGTCACGAGTTTCCCAACAGTGCATCCGAACCCTCCCCCACACCCCACCGCCCAGTGCAGGAGAACCAAGCGCCATGTTTTCTGAGGATCAAGACAGCAAATGGTGGAATGCATTTGGTGCCACAATGAGGGTTTATAAAGGAGGGAGGGAAAAAAGGGACACAAAACGAAACAGGACAAAAAGTGAAACCAGACAGATTACGGGGCATCCAGTTGTTCTAGAAGAGTCCGTCTCCTCTTCTCCAGCTCGCCTTCGCTCAGCTCACTGCCAGATGTGTCCCAACCCCCCTAAGACACATAGCGAAGGAGACAGCTGGTTTGGAAAACTGGACTGATGTCAACAAAACACTTTACATTGATGGGAAACACATGTAACACTTCCATGTTTCAATATCTGGAATATCTGATCTGGAAACATCAGCCACATGTACAGGGAACATAACGCAATGGTTCCACACTACAAATGAAGTTCCGCTTAAAACGCTGGTGACCTTTTTGAAAGCTCAAACACCAGCTGTGCAGCACTTTTCTTTTGAAGACCATCATTACACTACAATGCGTGGTTAGATGTGGCCGCTGGAATGTGAAGGACTTTGACCTGCGTTAAGCGTTACCTCCTCTTTCGTCGCTTTCCTCTTGGGCGACTTCTGTTTGGGGGACGAGCGCGTCTTTCCCCTGGACTTGTCGTTCTCTTTGTCTTTCTCCCGCTCCTTCTCACGCCCTTTCCTGTCCCGCTCCGCGTCCGACTCCGGGGAAGCCTAGAGAGGGGGTAGGAGGGTGGGGGCGGAGGCAAGAAGAGCCATCAGCACAGTGTCACGCGTCACTACCCAGCGCTGACCCAGCCGCTGGGTTGTGTGTGTGTCAGGGAGCGAGGCATGGACAGCACGTGCCTCTTCTGTGTGGCTGTGCACTTACCGACTTGTGTCGCCTCTTCTTGCCCTTCTTCTTGTGCTTCTTTGACTTTTTGTAGCTCCTCTCTGCACAGGGAAAAAATAAAAAAAGAAACAATTCAAAAATAGTTCTGTGGACACCAACAGCTCTGGGTCTACCACAGGGAGACAATGTTATTTTTATGTGTGTGTGTGTGTGTGTGTGATAAGAACTCACCTGACTCCCCAGATGAGGAGTGCTCTGATGGGGACTTGGAGGTTGAACGCTTCTTCTTCTTCGAGTGGTAGTCGTCGTCCTCGGACTCAGAACCCTGCGGGAGCGTGAGAGACAAGAGGCCCATTGAGGAGACTTACTGATACAATATGAGCCAACAAGCCTCGCTGGCCAACTATTACCAACCTTACCAGGAGGTTTGCCCCTAAAACTTATTTCTCAGGAAGAAGTGTGACAAAGGTTTTTAGATGGAACCTTAAGATAGATTCAAGAACATTCTTGGGAAGATGGTAAATGAACATGCTGATTGAAGGAGGCCCAAAATTCTTACAGCATACTGCAAGACTGTTGCTCGCCTTGTTAATGAACAAGAGCAGCATGTTCCAAAATGAGGTACTCGGGTGTCAGACGAGAGAGAGAGAGAGAGAGAAAGAGCGAGGGAGAGAGAGAGAGGGGGGAGGAAAGAGAGGCAGCAAGGACATCCTGCTATGTGATGGCGCAGCCAATTCTGGGGTGGTAAAAAACTGACACGGTGTGGAACAGTGGCAATCTGCCGTCTGCACATGGCAGGCTAGACAGCGGAGAACAGAAGAAGGGGGGGGGGGGGGGGGTGTGGAGCACCTACCGAACGAGAGCGCGACCGCTTCCTGTGGTGCTTCTTGGATTTTTTCGAGTGTTTTTTGTTCTTGGAATGATGGTGCTGACATTCGTGCTGCAGGAGGACAGAAGAGAGACAGACAGTGTGTCCCCCACTGAATTGCTGTATCTCAAACACACACACACACACACACACAGGGCTTGTGCCAGATATAGTCCACAAATAGTACGCGTTACCTCCAAGACATGAATGAAATCTTTAAATATCCTCTTCCGCTCGGACTCCAGCGTCACGTCCTCAAACGCGGGTTCCTTTAGGAATCGCTCACGCACCTGAAGGAGACCACACACACACACACACACACACAACACTAAATAATTAGAGCAGGAAAATGGGTTGTTTGGACCCACAGTGTATCTGGGCATTGCAGGTACAATAATATATCACAGAATATTATCCCCTGCTACTCTCCACATGTTCCCACTAATCTCTACTGTACATTAGCATATACCTTAATACGCTGTGTATCAACACCTGAATTGAACAGGATATAATATACATGTATATAATTCATTACTAAACAGCATAAAAATGTATATGTCCATCTATTTATATACCCAGACTTGGATCAGAAAAAGGCTCCCAATGTTATGTGTTCCACATACATACATGCAGCTAAACGTCTATGAAATTTCCATGTGGATGTGAGTCCGTGTCTAGAGACAGACAGGCAGGCTGCGAGTGGTGATACTGTATCCGTGGTGATCAAACGGAGCTGAGCTGATCTGAGGCCGGTGGGACACTCACCCCCTCCCATGTGGCCTCGGGCTCCAGCGGCGGCGTGGCCTGCTTCAGCATGCTCCTGAACGCTGCCTCCTTCCTTTTCATCTTCCTCGCCTCCTCCTTCTCCCGCTCCCTCTCCCGAGCCTCCGCCTTCTCCAGCAGCTACACACACACACACACACACACACACACAGCCACTTATTAACACATCCGTTTGGAAAATACAATTCTCCTCAGGTATGTTGTGACATGTCCGTGTGTAATACTACTGCTAGCAACAAGTAGACTGGATGAGAAATGATTTTGAAAATGTGTTTATTTTAGGGAGCACATTAATCATTAACACTGGATGCTCAATATACTCCCCTGCTCACCAACCACATCCTTCAATACACCATGGGGAAACATAAGGCATATAACCAGTTTCCAAATGAACGGATATGGCCTGCAGAACTGCTTTAACTCCCATATTTACACTCAGTAAAGTAAGCAATGTTACAACCCTGCTGGGTCTTCACCAGGACTTATTCCTTCATTTGGAAGGATTTCCAAGGAATTCCATCACTTTGATCCTGATCACTGTATTGGTCCTACCAAGCCGACTGGTGGGATGTGCACACAGTTACTCATATAACCAGTTTCTCCTCAGCATAATGCAATCAACTTCTATTTGCAAAAACCAAACAGCTTTAAATCAGCATGAGCACATTAATATATATACCCCATGTGAATTCACAACGTTTTTCCATTTCCACTTCGCCAATCCCCCTTGAATCTGTGCCTGCAGTTGTCCTAATTGCTACAAATACCCTGCACTGGTCACCCCTCTCGTCCCTGGGATGGAAGGCCTTGGGACTTACGCTGTTGAAGGCCAGCTTGATGTTGCCCGCGTCCAGTGTGGTGGCTCTCTTGTCGGAGCTGATGACCGAGCCAAAGTCCTCAAAGGTGCTGTTGATCTCCACCAGGAAGCCCTTATCCTGTCACAACGAGATAAAGGGGGAGAGAGTGAGTGAGTGAGTGGGTGGGTGGGTGACGGTGAGTGAGTGGCTGGCTGAGCAATGGTGGCCAATGTCACAGCTTAGGAGTTTGTGCCGACCTTCAGGATGTCTTTGATGATCCTCTTCTCGTCGTGGTAACGCGCTTTCAGGTCTTCCACATAGAACTTAAACAGGTCCAGGGGTGTGGAACCTGTGACACAAGCAGGAATCAACCTTGAATTAACTTGCTGGTCCACTTTAGATCGTTCCCTACCAGCACTCCCATGTCAAAGTGCTCTGCATGTGCTCATATTCTCTGCTCATATACTCTGTGTGTGTCCACCCATTACCTGGCATGTGTGTGTGTGCGTGTATGTGTGTATACTGTATGTGT
>JAGFZM010002183.1:717-19688 GCA_017657215.1 Limnothrissa miodon
TCTCTCTCTATCCTTCCCTTCTCTCACTCCTCCCTCTCTCTCTCTCTTTCCCTGTCTTCTCTCCTTCCTTCAGTACATCTGTTTCCTTCAATAGTTTCGTTCCCTCAAGTCCTCTTGTCATATTCTTCTTGATCTGTGCTGGTTGACTTGAATGTTGCATTTCTACAGTTGTTCCCTGAAGAGCCCATCAGGCCCGCCATGCTCCTCCTCTGTAGGCCTCTGTTACTAGACATGGGCATCATGTTACTGTATACAATGCTAACATAAGTCTGAACTGATATTTATTGTGCAATCATATCACTGCTGTTGTGCTTGAAGGTCGTATTAATCAAGTCTCTTCCTTCCTCTTCTTCTCCGTCCTTCTCTTTTTCTTTTTTTCTACTCCTCATCCTCCTACTACTTTTTCTATCCTGGTCATCTTCTCTACTTCAACTTCTTCCTCTTCCTCCTTCTTCTTCTTTATCCTCATCCTCCTTTCTTACTTTTTCTTCTTCTTCTCCTTTATCCTCATCCTCCTTTCTTACTCTTTCATTCTTCTTTATCTTCCTCAATTCTTCACCTTTTTTCTTTTTCTATCCTTTCTTCTCTTCCTCTCCTTCTCCTCTCTCTATTCTTCCTCCACCTCCTTATTCTCCTTTATCCTTCTCGTCTTTTCTTTATCCTTCTTCTTCCTTTTCTTCTTCACCCCCCCCTCCCTCCCTTCTTTCTTCTATTGTTCTTCTCCTTCCTCTCCTCCTCCTCCCTTTCTCTCTTTAGATGAGTTTAACCCTGGCCTCCCTAAGCTGGAGAGGAGTGTGAGTGGCAGTAGTCCGTCCCGAGACCGCCTGCTCATCACCGTGGCAACCCTGCTTCTGGCCGCCGCCCTGGTCTCTTAGCAACCTGCCACGCCTGTCCGACCTCCCCCATGACCCGACTCGGTCCCTGGTGGCCCAGCCACACACACACACACACACACACACACACACACACACACCACCACCACCACCACCACCACCATCCCCCCAAGGGCCTCACCCTCCATCTAGGGTGTCATCTTGACCAATCAGGAGCAAGCCTGGTACCACCCGAGGAAAAAGGACCCATCTAGTGCTTATAAACACACACACACACACACATACACTTACACACACATAAATACATTTGTACACATCCATGATAATTTAGAGACACAAACAATGAAGACTGACTTACACACATTGTACACAATCAATGGTTTCTGAACCCACAAAACTGATGCACAATTTTTTTCAATGCTGCCGTTTTGGCAAGAAACATTAGAATTCTAGCTATAGATCCGATGCTGTTTTTTAAAGCAGAGCTGAACGTAATCTCATGATTAGGTGGTGCTGTGTGTCTTCAGTCAAATAGGTTCTCACACACACACACACACACCCCGAGATACATACACACATGCAAGCACACAACACGGCAAGATATATACACACACACACACACACACACACACGTTTGTGCTGTAAAAGAACCAAGAGGGCCCACGCCTTTTAGCTCCCAGCTGCCAGACTCCAATTCCAGCTGTGGTCTCTCGCCGAACAGCTGGACTCGTTGCTGACTCCGACGCGCCGAGTCCTGTTTACTCACAAAAAAAAACAAAACAACAAAAACAAACCTGACTCTCTGATGCACAGTCCCACTCAAACCTGCGCTGGCTGGATCCTAAGCCCTTTTGTCTGTGATTGTTTTATTTCTTCTTCCTATTCTTTCTTTTTATTTTTCCAAGTGTCGTCCTATCTTTTTTGGCCGACCAGAAGCGACAGCAGGGTGTGGTAATGAACGATGCTGACAAGTTGGAGCGTTAACACCGCTCCACCTGCGGCACCCACCAACACCACCCACACTCAACCCTGGAAAATCCCTTGGGACAGATTCAAGGAGACTCTCCCTTGGGAGAGATTCAAAATCGGAGTCATTGTACATAACGTTTCCCGTCAAGAGCATACAAAAAAACAAAAACGTAGGGTTTTTAATTAACGGAGAGCATACTGTAGAATTGTACATCGCAAGTGCAACAGAGACAATGAGGCACTGTCTGTGTGAGGCAAAGTCATACTATCTCTAGTGACAACATTTCAGATTAACTAATTGACTGACCACGGAACAGTATGGATGGACCTCCATAGAAGCCTAATTAGGTCGTGTGTCTTAATTACTGTTTCCAGACCATGTTGTCTACTCCATGTCGAGCAACAAGTAGTACTTTTAGCACCGATTGACTTTCATACTTGTGCATCTGAGAACTGAGAACTTTCGTTAGGACGTGAGGTCAAAGGGCAGTGGCTCTATGTCCCCATGGAAACGACTCTATTTCCTTAGTGGGTGGTTGTGAAAAAAGCCACCATTTTTTTGAATGACGCTTGTACAAATGCGTAAAACTAAGCAGCAGTTTCTTTTTTTCTTTTTTTTTTTTTTTACCTCAACCGAACTGCATTCTAGGATTTCTTTGTATCATATCCCCAGTTTGCGGTTTCATTAAATGTGTGCTTACCTTTGTTTCATTTGAACTGTTTCTTTTCATGCGTGATTCTAATTTATGATTGTCTCTTTGGTGTACTTTGTATACTGTACGTTCTTTTCTCCGTTTCTGTCAACGAGGACGCTCATTTCGGGAGATAGTCCGTTAGAAGTCCGAGAGCTTCAGTGGAGCCCACTGTGATTGTTAAACATGAGAAGGTGCCCTGGACTGAAGGTCCAGCAGAACCTTGCGACGAGGAAATACATACTCCAACAGGAGAAGGAAGACGACGTAAGACTTAGGAGAAGGGGGAAGACCAGAGAGGTAAACGACAGACAGACAGACACGGACATACATGGAAAGACTTGGACTGGATGATTTGACAGGGTGACAATTAGACCCGACTGGACCAGATGCAGACAGATAGTTGAAGAATCAGACAGACTCTTACAAACCAAGATAAAAGAAGTTGAATGGTGCCTGACTGACTGTAAAAGGAGAATAGAAGAGAGAGAGTGAGAGAGAGAGAGAGAGAGAGAGAGAGAGAGATAAAGACTGAAAGAATAGATTGAGACATAGCAGGAAAGGTATGTGACAGCAGCCGAGGGAAGAGAGAGGGAAACAGATGAAGATTGTCCAAAGGCAGCCAGAGATAAAGACCAGCCAGCTGTGAGTGAGGAAGCCAGAGACCCACTTTGGCCCAACAGAGACTTGGGAGGCCTTGCTATGTCTAACGCTTCTTTCACACTAGTATCAAAAAGACTGGCAATCACGCACACATTCAGGCTTGATCCTACTTGATAAACTACAGGCAGCCATGACCACATTTAAAATGGTTTCTAAACTATTAGCAGCTAGGGTTACATTCAGATTTGGTTGTAACGTGTTGACAACCAAGCTCTTTCTCAGAAACTTAAGAATGATGCATTCACACAAATATGGTTTTAAACTCTCTCAAACCACGCATTCACATGGACATGGTTCTAAACTATTGAAAACCATGCATTCACTCTGACAAGGTTCTATCGACAACCGTGCATTCACTCAGTCATGGTTCTAGTGACAACCATGCATTCACTCTGAAAAGGTTCTATTGACAACCGTGCATTCACTCAGACATGTTTTTTTGACAACCATAGAATCACTGAGACATGGTTCTATTGACAACCGTGCATTCACTCAGACATGGTTTTAAACTATTGACAACCGTGCATTCACTCAAATGGTTCTAAACTATCTGCAACCACGCATTCACTTAGACATGGTTTTAAACTACTGACAACCGTGCATTCACTCAAATGGTTCTAAACTCTCTGCAACCACGCATTCACTTAGACATGGTTTTAAACTATTGACAACTGTGCATTCACTCAGGTGTGAAACTATCTGCAACCATGTTCACATGCAGACACAATGCTTTGCTTTCATATGTTTACGCTCAAATTTTAAAAAATACATGGAATGTCTTCATTAACCTCCCATTATCCCAATTTAATCTCAAATATCCTGATCAGACATGTTTTAACATCTTCAAAACAACTGGCGCATGTATTATTCATGTTTAGAGAGAACTGATCCGTTGAGACAAAAAAAAACCATAACAGTACCATTGAGAGAGGATACCATCACCTTCTGGGAACTGCATGTTAACCAGAACTGCAGCTGTTCTTTGGAAATTCTCTAATTGTGAATGCTTATAAAAACACAACTAGGGGCCACGAATTCATCACATTTCAGGTCAGGCATGAGACGTCATAGGGTCGTAGGAACACAATCAGTGAGGGGAAAAAAGTGGCATGGCTTGAAAAGATTTCTGGTTTGTCAGTTCCAAGTAGTGAGCGGCTTACCCAGCTGGCTTAGAGCAATGCCTGGTGAACACACAATGTGCACAATGCATTGCAGATGTATATCAAATCATGTCCGGCAGCATTGCTTCATATGAAATGAAAGTAAAGGGCTGCCTTAAAAGAGAAATCTGGTGTGAATCAATCCAATCCCTAGCCCAGTTGTTCCAGGTCTCCAAATGCTGTTAGTGGGGAAAACAAAACAGTGAACAGACAGCTAACGCTAACTCTGTAGGCTAACACTCGGATGAAAGAGTTCATTGAATTGCAAGGTACAGCATTATGTGAGGGAACAAAAAACTTTTATTTATATACTGTATTAATTATTATTTAATTATAATTTATTAAATTGTAGTTTTTAAAGTAAGACCATGCAGTCCTTTTACCTTTAAAAAAAAAAACCCAAACTTTGATCCTACATCAGCTTAAAAAATAAGGAATTAGGATATTTCCAGCACATACTGTATCTATGACACTCGTATACTGTACATCTGTGCACAAGTGCTCTCTTTTTTCAGTTACACTTATGACCCATTTTAGTACAGTAACTTAGTTTCAGTTTAATTTTACTAACCCAAACTATAGTTAGTTTAGGTAACACTAACTGCCAGTTTGGTGTTTGGCTTTTGTTGTATGAAGTCTCCTGGATCTTTTCCCTACAAACAGAGCATGGTGACTGTGAATTGGGCTGTGAATTGATTCACACCAGATGTCTCCTTTAAGATGAACACATCCAAGATGCAACAGCCTTTACACCACTGGTTGAAATCAGAGCTGTTTGTGTGCATGCGTGAGGTTCACTTTTGTCTAAAGTACAGGAAGTGTCTGATAAAGGTCATGGGTCAGATAAGAAAGAAGTAGACAGTGAAAAAATGAAAAAAAGGAGAGTGAATGTGTTTACATGTACAGTTGGTTGCCTGAGGAAGAGAGATGTGTGTGTGTGTGTGTGTGTGTGCATGTGTGCGTGTGTGTGCAGGTGTGTGTGTGTGTGTTTGGAGGAGAATTGGGGTGTGTGTATGTGAGCATGCCAGTTGAGGGTATGCTTCTGTATAGGGTGTGTGTTTGTGTTTGTGCATTTTAGCATTTTTTGATGTAATCATTTAGGAACACATTTGTAAGGTTTGAATATGCAAATGAACGTGTGTGTGTGTGGTGGGAGACATGATAAGCATTTATATATGTTGGCTACAACAGTTACAATCGTGTTTACGTTTATTTAGTATGAATCCAAACATGTAAAATGGAACCATGAATGACAATGATCAGAACGATATCGCCAATAAAATCAGTTCTACTTTTTCCTCGGCTCTGTGTGTTATTTCCTCATATCAGTATCTACGACAGCATTACTTGTTTACTTGTAAACAACATGTTTACTTGTTTTGAAAATAAAACCAGTTCTACCTCTTCCTCGGCTCAGGCTTTCAATCACCCTGGCTGTGCCTGCAGACAGACAACTAAACAATGTTGGAATTTGCAGACAGCAGATAACATGAGGACAGACGAGTATATCTAAAGGACGATACCAACTGCAGCCGACAATATCTAACCATGCAGACGGACATCTAAACAATGTCAGCATTTGCAGACAAGCATGCATAGGTGTATACATGCAGACAGACAACTATATCTAAACAATGTCAGCATGTGCAAACATACATGTGTATATGCACTGTATACATCCAGACAGACAGACAACTATATCTAAACAGACTAAATAAGACTCGTATGTATAAGTGTTCCTCTTTCCTATTCAGTATCTTTCCATTCATTTAACATATGTATCTTAGAGTCAAATTGTCAAAGTAAGTCTTCGCAGATGAAAAGTAACGCTGTCTTAAATTGGGCTACTCCGATCAAGCATTCTAAACCTCCATATATCAGAAGAAACTAGATATTGGTGTTACGCATGACATGATAATTAGTAAGTAGAAGACTCTGAAGGTAAATTGGTGGAAGAGATGTGTGATTCAGCCATTGTGTAATGTAAGGAAGAGGACCGAACCGTATATATTCACCCGTAGTGTCAATCATCTCACCTTACACACAGTAGGCAGACAGATATCCAATCTCGGCGCTGTACGGTGGGAACAGTTTGAGGGGTGCTTTATGTTACATTTTACGAGGCCCTGTGGCTGAAGGGTTGCAAACAAGGAGGCAGACGGCGTGAGAAGAGACTCGGTTCCTTCACTCCTGCAAAAAAAACGCCTGCGAGCGATTCATGTCCCTGCACATCTCGCTCGTTGTCCTCGACCTGCCTTCCTCATCTCGAAACAAGATGTCTATCTCATCGATTTATCCTTTGTCTCCTTCTCCCCCCTGTTTCTCGACTTCACTCAAAGTCAATCACTCCACCACCCCACATCTGCTCCTTCTGTCTCTCACCCCCCCCCACACCCCCCCCCCCCCCCCCCCCCCAATAATCTTTCTTTCTTTCTTTTTTTCACGAAGGCCTGTTGTCAACCCTTAGAAAACATAATGGCCAAAACGCAAGTCCAAACAATGAGATTTACTACAAATACTAAGTCAATATTGAATTGGTGTCTCTAAAAGTTTGATTTAGTTTTGATTTAGTTATTTTCTCCCCACAAGTAGTGCAGATGCTTGCCTCCACACACTCTCAATCTGTGTCTGCAGCTTAACGATTCCTGTGTATTCTTCCCTCACTGAGGTGCATTCTGGGAAACCACAGGCCCCAATCAGACACTGTAGAGCTCAGGCAATATTTGTAATCAGACACCCATAGAGACGGGGAGAGAGAAGAAGAGGAGGAGGAAGGAGAGAAAAGGGGATATCATTCATCTTTCATCATGGCCATTTATACCTCTGTGGGAAGCTAGGCAATCATCCTCACCAACCACACCTCTGTGGAGACAAACGACGCAACGACACACCTCTGAAATTTCACAGTCTGTTACAGCTACATACACAAGCCGCCATAACTCAGCCATTACTGCTTTTTGGCAACCTGTCATAGCCACACCTGGTGCAGGTTTCGCAGCTGTTCGATCTTGTGTGAGCAAACGAGTTCAAAATCATTCACAGACTACCTCCAGAATTTTTTTTTTTTAATTTTCCAGTGACTCAAAAGGTGGATCATCTGTTCTGTCTGCACACAGTTACCTGTATGCATTATAACACAGACAAAGAAGGGCATTGTGGTTTATTTGTAATCCTGTCTACCCCAAATGTACAACTGAGAGGTCGAATCACCTGAGTATGTTGTCACAATTAGCTTCTCACCAAAGATTCTAGAGCGCTACGCTACGCTACACTACACTCTAGAATCTTTGGTTTCTACTGTCACCAATGGAACTAGTTGCACCAGGCATTGTAGAGCCTCACTCGTTCTAAAATTAGAATAGAAAACATTTTTTTTTAGGCTTTACATGGCAGAGTGCTTCAGCTGCTCCACAGGTAAATCCTGCCCTATCCGATGAGCTTGCACAAGTGTGACCAGAGAATCTTTAGTGTAAGAGAATCTTTAGAATCTCTTACATTCTAGAGTTTTCAACACTATGAATGTTTACTAAGATTCTAGAGCAATACGCTAAGTAAAAGCCATTGTTTAATTCATAGTGCAAGATTGCAGAGTCTTTTCAAAAGAGTTTGGAAAATGGTTCTTCTTGTGCACACAGATTCAGAAAACTGTTCTCACAGTTTCAACATGTAAAATGTGTGGTGGACTCTAGTCCAGACTAAACATTCCTGTTTATATTCGCCCTAAATGCCTTCATCTAACCTGACTTATTGTAAGTCAAAGATTCACACAGCACATCATTACATTACGTTTGCATCAGCAAAAATCCACAGATTAGTGTGTAGTATCGTTTTCAGCACTTGCTAGCTTGGCTTGGCTGACCCACTTGGAACCCATGAGACTGTTTGCAGCGTACCTGCATGCTAACTGGGCGAGTTTTCTGTCTTGGGTCGACACTGGTCGAGCTTCAGGTGAGCTGGAGATGCTCTGACCTAAGCAGGTCAGGCCCCTACACCCTCACCCCCCTGCCTCCTGCCCACCAGCCAAGAGCACATAAATCACACACCTGACAGGTAAGTACAGCTCCCCTGAGCTTCAGGCTAAGTAGACCACGTGTACACACACAGATCTGAGATCAGATCAGATTGCTCCCTCTCCTCGACGTCTACACAGGCCAGGGCATGAGGATAAGCCCTGCAGATCAGGACTTATTCAGGGGAGGAACTGTTTCTCTGCTGACTACAACAACAGCAACAGAGGTAATGGTTTTAAAAGTGTGAAATGCTAAGTTCTGGCAGCTTTATGGGATCCTTATATTACATATGCCAGGTGTTGACATGCAGTGAAAGGGGGACAGAGAAAGAAAGGAAAGGAGAGAGAGAGAGAGAAGGAAAGGAGAGAGAGTGAAGGAAAGGGGAGAGGAAGAAATAAAGGAGAGAGTTAAGTCTCTTTTTATTGTCAATTCTCTACATATACTGGACATACAGAGGAATCGAAACAACGTTTCTAGCTATCCCACAGTGATGCGCACGGTCTGGAGAGCCAGAGGCCGCTGCGTCTACACGCGCTGCCTGCTATAGCATTCACCCAACTTTGAATTTCCCCTTGGGGATCAATAAAGTATCTATCTATCTATCTATCAATCACATACCCATTCACACACAGTCACACACCAGTGGAGGGGATTACCATGCAAGGCTCCAGCCTGCCACCAGGAGCAATTTTTGGAGAAAGAGAGAGAGGCAAGGCAAGGAGGTAGATACAGAAGGGAAGGAGACAGAGAGAAGGGGAGGAGAGAGAGAGGCAAGGCAAGGAATGGGGGAGATCGAGAGCTAGAGAGGAAAGAGAGAGAGAATTGAAGGAAAGAGAGAGTCAAGGCATCACATGAGATTGCGTGAGTTATAATTCATCAGAGCCTGGGGAGCTCCGGAGTGTGTTTGGAATAGTCAATCTCCCTGGGAGAGGCAGAGGAAAGGCCAGAGGTTTTCGCAAGGTTTTGTACGGTACCCAAAATGCAATCTGTTACACCAGCATGGGAAGGAGGGAGGTTGGGACATTTTTCTGTATCATTAACAGAGGCAAATCACAGCCTGTGCCATTTCCCTGCCGAAGCGTTGAGTGTGACGAGCACTTACCCAAGACCTCACGCCGTCTCCCACATGCCAGCGAGACAGACTCTTTTAGCGCCAAAAGCTTGTCTGACCTGGTGTTATCAAAAACAAATCTCTTCTTTAAAACATCCCATCTGTCTTGCACATGAAAGAACAAGCACGGTGAATCCACCATTGTGTCTTATGAAAATATCTAGATACGTGTAAACAAGCCCTTAGACTATCTGTTTCTCACAATGGAGACTATCAATGACGCCCGACAGAGGAGTCGGAGAGTTTGCGCAACCTCATCCGTTTGTCCCCGTCCCCCCCCTTGGACCTCGTCCAGGAAAGTGTCCAAAACACCAAACGGAGCAGAAAGATGCCTGTCGTTTCCTATTGCTGTCTGTTTTAACCAGATTTATTTCCACTGCCGGCTATGGGGGTTGAGAGGGTCAAACCCTAATGGGCCAGGCTCAGAAACCACATATGGGGTCTCTGAGGGTGGACACGAATGGAGGCTAATCGAGGACAGGGATATCAATCTCGCCGCAGAAGCAACTTTTGGCTGTAAACTGCAAGTATTTGTTCACCCTGTAGGTGTCGCCAAAGACACAGTGGCAAGAAAAGCAGAAGGTGCACAGTATAAAGGACACACTTACTGGGCCTTTTGTTCTGTGCACCTCTATGAGGCCAGCAAATGGTTAAAAATAAATATATTTCATTTATAAAAGAATAACTGAGACTACTGATTAAGCTTTATGTGTTAACCTACAGCCCACAGAAGCTAAAGGAGAATATTACTTTCCTCCAATACTTTTGGAGGACCCAAGCCATTGACTTCTCTAGTTGTGTTGGAGCGCACACAGCCGTGTGGGTTGACAGCAGCTAATGAAGATAAAATAATGAAGGCAGGCGGTTATATCACTGTTCCATTGCGTAACCCCCAGTGCTGGGCTGGGCGCTAATTACGACTAATGAATATGTTTGGCCGTCTCCTCGCCCGTCCTTAAAATGCCTGAAACCGCAGCACAGACTTGACCTCCCCTCTTAGACACACACAACGATAGAGAGGATGTGTGGGGGGTATATAAACACAAGATCTGATTTTCCCCAATTATTATCAACTTGTGCAGCTACAGCTTTTTTTAAAATGATAAACAATCTCTATTGACGTAGATGTGGTTGTTTATTAATGTGTATTGTAAGGCCAAGGTAACTGTGACCTACATTAAAAAATCAAAAATAAAAATCTTCATAACGTCTTCCATCATTTCATCATTTGAATGAGGTTAGTCTTTTTATGCACTTCAATTAATCACATGCGTAGAACTAAACGAGAAATAACAAGGACCCAGTTGCCTGACTGAGCACGCTCAGTTCCTTGCAAATAGCCCATTATCAGGGAAACATGCAAATGAGATTAAGCAAATTGGTATTTGTTTCTATAATTACTTTTAGCCCTGCAAGTTGCAACAGATCTGCTGAAATGAGATGAAAGCTTTCTGGAGAAGAGGGAGAGCAAAAACCATTCCACAAATGGTGACTTCAGCTCGCTGAGAATCATAAAACCATGTGTAAATGACAGAGCACAAAGCTATGCACAAAAGTCTTCTCTCTCTCTCTCTCTTTCTCACAGACACACACACACACACACTCGTACCTGAACCCTTCCTTTTACGAGCAGCTCCTCTGTGTTTTCATGGACAGCTGTTTGAGATCAGTGATGTCAGCATCCACGAGGGAAGGCCTAGTGCAGAGCAGGTGATAAGGGATCGTGCGGCACAAAGGTCAAAGGTCATCTCTCTCTCTCTCTCTCTCTCTCCGTGGCGTGGTTGCGGCTGGCAGATGACACATTTGTGTGCGACCTGACCTCCACAAAAAGACAAGCCAGGCACATGGGAAATGAACTGGGGGAGCCAAGACAAAATGCTTTCGGGCAGCGACAGCAGTTTGTTTGCTGCTAATTAAAATCAAACCTTTCATTCAATTATCACAGGTGCATGCACAAGGTCATCTATTGTTAATGAAAATAAATGGATGCTGCTGCGCTATGGAAACCGAATGAAAAGGGGTGAGGAGATAACAGAAACAATCCACCAAAAAAGGGGAAAAAACAACATGAAGGTTTTGCATATATTCTTTTTACTGCTCATAAATTACAAACTGTGAACGGTGTGAAATAGCCTGTGGTGACTAATTGGGTCTGTCATAGCGCATGTCCGGGCGAGTCAAAAGAAGATTTTATACGAGCTGCGCTGTCTAGTGAAAAGAAACGAAACCTAAGCGCCGGGAATGTCAACGCACATCTGAACCCACGAGGCGTGAAGCTCGAGCTTGAGCAAACGAGTTAATTTGGGAACCCGGCCATTTAGTTTGACGATCACTTGGCTTGGTGAACTGACAGGCGAAAAACATGAAGTTTCTTTTTGCAGCGCATGCGGCCGTAAAGAACCTGCCGCACACATGACACATGACAGAGGCCCTTTCTCAAAGTCAGGAACCTTTCCTACGTTGAGCTCTCGCCTTGGGGGATGTACACTACAGAGACGAGGATTTATACCTCAGTCGTGTACAATGGAACTGACTCGTTGGTGTGTACATTCTTGCGCATCTCTACCCATGGTATTTGTATTTTATTGTCATTTTTAGTGACCGTAGTATATGTTGTGTGTGATTTTTTTAAGCTGCTGGGACCTTGAATTTCCCCTTGGGGATCAATAAAGTATCTATCTATCTATCTTAAATCTAAGATTTTAAAGTGGAGCGCTCTAGAATCATTGGTTTAGATCTCCCCCAAACGTTTGGAAAAGTGGAGGATTGTGGGTACTGTAAGAAGAACACAGAGGATCCATCTGCGCAACCTTGAAAAATCTACAAAAGAAGGACTCAGTTCTTGATAGAAATTTGAAATAACCTTTTATTATATCTTAGTTTTATATAGCGCCTTTCAAAATACCCAAGGTCGCTTAACAGTATGTAGGCATATGTAATGTAAGCGTGACACTGGAACAGTGCTTAGGGAGGACGTGGAATCCTTGAAAAAGTAGCTGTTAAGAACACTTTCTCAAATGAGAAATGGAGTTTAGTAAAACATAGCCTTGCTGGGTAGTGTGCTCTGGAGAAAGAGAAATTTCATAATCTTTTGTTTTTGAATTGATGAAAACTTTTTTTTTTTTTTTATTAAATTTACCTTATATAGACTGAACCATCATGAAATCAGTATCATTAAAGATGTGCAAATATGTAGGATCACGTCTCAGAACTACCGTTCTGAACTTCGATCCAGTTAAAAAATCTTTCATCCACTCTGCAGACTGTGTGTCAGCCCCTAATGCTAGCCCCCTAATGCTAGCACACCGTTACAAAACCGCCCCAAATCATCCTGGGCTGGGTAAAAAATAGTGGGGATTATAAAAACACACACACATACACACAAATACAAGTAAGAATAACACGGATATGAATATTGCTCTTTTTAGACTTTAATCTCTGGTTGGCTGAGTGTCTGTTTGGTTGGCCAGACCCGAGCTCCTCACAGTACAGGCGTTCGGGACACTATGTGCATGGTGAGGGCCAAAACCTCCTTCCTGAACCAGACCCAGGGGGGAAGGAAGCGGCTTTATTCCCCAGAGGACTGAGGGCACAGATCTGAAGTTAGAGAAACTTTATCCATCTCTCTCTCTCTCTCTCCCCCTCCCCCCTTCTCTCTCTCACACGTTTCCTCCCTCACTCCCTCTCTCTCCCTCTTCCCTTCTTTCTCTCTCTCTCTCTCTTTCTCTCTCCCTCTCTCTCTCTCGTTGTGGGTTAGCAGAGATAAGTACTATGTAATAGATAAACAAATAAGCCTGGCAGATAAATAAATAAAAATGCCACAGGATAATCCATCTCTAATAAGTGCACTTTGTTCTCTGTTTGCTCTGACTTTTGCCACCAGGGCTTTGCATTTCCATTCCTGTACAGCCTAGAGTGCATCGTCATCTTTTAAAACCATACCACCCACCTCATATTCAATTCGATTAAATTATATTTGTACAGCGCATTATAGGGCTGGGTCATTTGGCCTAAAACGAAAATCTCGATTAATTGAACATTTTAACTCGATTATGATTTATGAACGATTACTCTATTTATTTTATTATTTTGCCGTCATCGTACACTGACAAGTTTTGTACAGTAAATATATTCACATATCACAAGTAGGAGATCTCAATTGTCTTAGTTTTTAAGCTCTCCATTCTCGACATGTCAACGGAATAATGTCACAGAGCGGGATCACGTGACTCCACACGCGGTATTGTTTTTAAAAGGAAATTTATTTAAATAATTGACCTGGAAAAATGTGATTGATTATAGGTTCTGAATGTCGATTACGATTATTTTTTGATTAATTGCCCAGCCCTAGCGCATTATATAAAAGTCATGTCTCACAGCGATTTATATTGTGATCTAGGAAGAAACCTTCGGCAGATCCACGAGTCTAGGGGCTAACCCAGCTGCTGAGTGTCATGCAAGTTTTCAATTTGAAGTCGCTCAGATGGCAATTAGTCCATTGTGTGAATATATCATCATCACAATAATCGCAAGATAGAGTCCCACATGATTATGAGTACTCAAGCCACAGATTGTCAAAAGTTAAACCGGCACTAAGCAACGTTCTGTTTTTCTCTCTCACAAGCTGCCTCTAAAGACCACTGTATTGCATTGTATTGCACTGCATTCTATATGAGGCGGACCGCGCTGCTGAACATTGCAAGTGCTGTATCTACCGCTATTGGCCACGGTGGCGCATTCCACACCGTTCGTTCGTTGTGTAATGACTCATTTTAGCATCCTAAACAGTATTAGACAGATTAATTAAATGAAAAATGTTGCATAGTGGGCCTTTAAAGGGTTCAGTTAAAGGCAACTACACTCCGACAGCCCCGACCTCGATGAAGGAGAATCTTGTCAAAAGTTCTCTCTTCTTTCACCCACTTTCCTCCGATTTCCCTCTCTCACTCCCTTCGTTTCTTTCTCTAACTCCCTTCATTTGCACTTTCTCCAATGCCATCTTTCTGTACCATTCAAATTGTACATTTAAAGGCCAATTTAGGTATTAGCCTACAGGGGCAGTCAAGGCCTTCTGATTCTCTAAAACTGAAGGGTTGCTAGTTTGATCCGATCAGTAGGACAAAATGTAGGACAGAGGAAGAGGTCCATCCACGGCTGAAGTGCCCTTGAGAAAGCACCTTAACCCTCAGACACACTAGTTAGAGCTTTGCACTGTTGACCAAAGGGCTGCATGTTCAATCCCTGACCATGCAGTAGACCATGGCTGAAGTGTCCTTCAGAAAGCTCCTAACCCGTCACCTCAGCCACTGCCTGCTGGTTAGGGCTTTGGACTTCTAAATAAAGAGCTGCAGGTTCAACCCCCAACCAGAAGACCACAGCTGAAGTGTCCTTGAGCAAGTCACCTCACCCTTGATCAAGTCACCTCAAAGCTCATTGGCTGTCCCAGTAGAAGGCAGCACGCTGTGTGTTTATTGGTCACTGTGTGTGTTTCACCAATTCAAGATTGGCTAAAATCGATACAAAATGTTCCACCAAGTATCAATTTACAGAAAACCAACAGATACAAACCTTTATTTATTTATTTTTATTTCAATACATGAACTGAATACATGAACTGAACTATGAAACTGTGGTTTGACAGAAGGGCTTTAAACCGTCCCATCAATTTTCTAAAGTGTGGGAAGGAGGGAGGAATAAAGGTACCAACACTGTTCTTGTCTAAAATCTGTCACCATGGTTACCTGCGTACAAATCTCTTCGCTCACTTCCATTCCTCACCAACTTCCTAAATCGGTTACCATGATGATGTCAAGATTGCTGTCATTTCCTCCCTTTCTCACCCTCTCTCTCTCTCTCTCTCTCTCTCAGCATTTATTTATTTATTTATTTACTTATTCTACTAATCCTCCTTTCATCACTTCTCCATCCTGTGACCTCTGCTTCCATTTTTAGTCTACCTCATCCATCTCAACACCACACACACACACACACACACACACACACACACACACACACAGAGAGAGAGAGAGACAGTTCCTTTTACTTCTCTCCCCCTCTACGCCTAAATTTAGCTGTAATCCCTGAGTTCTGTTGCTACATCTGGACGACACTCAACAGCTGGAGACAGATTTACGTAAACAACCACACCCGCCGACACTTGCACGCAAGTTTGCACGCACAGTGCACAGGCATGTAGCAAACACTTAGATGTTCCCAAAAAGCAACATACACACACACACACACACACTGTACACACACACACACTGTACACACACACACACTGTACACACACACACATAGACCAAAGGAGGGGAGAGAGGCACAGGCAAAAAAAACACACATGTGCCATCTTAAACACACATTTGTTTTACAAAGTAACCACATCATAACATACTGACATACAGTACACAAACACACAATCGCAAACACGCACACACACACACACACACACACACGTCTAATCCCAGTGACCCATCCGTCTGCTTCCCTCCCTGCCAGACCACTTCCAGGAGTCGATTCCTGGGATCCCTGGATCCCTTAAACTGATTTCCTGGGATTGGGATCTCTTGGGATCTCTTTCTGACAGTGAAAGTACAACCCCCGTAGACAATGCCATGAAGAGGCCAAGAATATGACCCTCTGGGAGGAGGGAGACATGCGGAATTAACTGCAGTGTTGGAGAATATAACCTAGTTTGGCCAGAGTCGAAGGGAACTGCGAAGCTTAGGAAAAGAAAGAAGGGATTCAGAGAAATTCCTCTCTCTCACACACACACACACACACACACACACACCTCCCCCAGTCCTTAACGCCTCTTCAGCGCTCCAGTCTGTTTTAATTCAGCCAGAGCTTTCCCCTGGAGCCGAAGAACATGTGGATAGGGACAACTCAGGCCAGATGGGTAGAAACACACACACACATAACCCCCTTCCCACCCACCACACATACACACACACATAGACACATCACACACCAAAACACATACAACCCCCTTCCCACCCAACACACACACACACACACATAACCCCCTTCCCACCCGCCACACATACACACAGACACACACACCTTGTTCTCAAGGTGAACTCAGATGCCAAGAAAGACATAGACAAAGAGATAGAGAGAAGTAAGATGTAGAAAACAGATAGCAGATGACCCTAGATAGACGCAGCCCATGGGTTAATCTTTGGGATTTTTGCACACATTTTTGAACACAAATTCATGAGAAAAATGCCTCTTCTTTATGTAAGATGGCTCTTCAATCTCCTGATTGTTCAAAAAAATATTAAAATAAATCTCCTGATTGTTCAAACAAATATTAAAATAAAACCCACTCAGTAATCTTATGTCAATCTAATGTCCGATTAGACTTCAGATTTTCCCAATCCAATAGACTATGTAATGTCTAATGTAAAACGGTCAATCCCCTCTGCCCTACGTGCATTGCATCCTAGCACTGTGTATTAAATCTGCCCACTGGGACCATTTTGAAAAATCAGTTGCGGTCGGGTCAGTAATCCACACTCCCTCCCACTCGCCTGATGAAGGTACCGGAGTCTGAAAGGAATGTCAAAATGACAAGCCAACGCCGCTGATGCAGTCCCAGCAAACAGACAGGGAGTGTAAGCTCACTCTGGAAGACAAGGGGATTTAATAAAAACGCTGGGCAGATTACCAAGGACTCCACAGGAGACCTGCCATGTTACGAGATTAATGTGCGTATACTGTATGGACAGTAGGAAATTAGGTGTGTGGCAGGTTGAGTGGCTGGCTGGAGCGTGGCAGGTGTTTCATACACTCATTTTACTCAGGTCTACTAAGATGTTTGTAAAATTATTTTTATGATGCTTAATTAACACCATGGACTAATTGCTATCTAAATGACTGCTAATTGCTAATCTTTGCATTACCCTACTGCACTTAGGTTAGCCCCTTGAGCTGTGAATCTGCCCAAATAAGCAGAAATTAAATATTATATAGAAAGTATAATATATAATGATGAGTTTTTTTCTTGCCCCTGTTGGTCATTGGTACATAGCGCTGTGAGTGCAGTGGATTCATAAAATTACTTTGCATTTATAATATAGAATATTAATATTTAATGTAATGTGCACAGTTTATAATATTGAATATTAATATTTAATGTAATGTGCACAATTTATAATATAGAATATTAATATGTAATGTAATGTGCACAATTTATAAAAATGCCTCTCATTACTTTGATTTATAACAAAAAAAATTGAATAGTCCAAATCACATAGTGGCACAGACCCCAGATCAGAGTTTGTAGTGAACAGTACAAGCCTAAGTCATGTACAGTAAACCTTATGGCCCTGCTGCAGCTGTAGTGGACTCAGTCTACTCTCAGTCTGTCATTAATTCAATTGTTTACATGACACTCATTAGCAGTGACTCACTCCATTTGCCTTTAACCTTTCACAGGCATATTCCCTGGAGATAATCCTACCATCTAACCTTAAAGGATGACCTGGAAGATTGCAGACTAAGCTACTCAAAGCCGTCAGACAGACTTCATCTGTGCGGGATTAGCAAGCAGGGGAAAGAAGAAGGAAAAAAAAACCTGTTTTACTTTTTTAAGGGCACCTTAAGGGTTGCAGCATCCTTCAAGTGTCTGATAGGATCAGAAGGGATGTCAAGTGCCGTCCGCCACGGAAAACAACCCTGGAGCAACAGCACTGTCCAGTAGCATTCCCAGAGGGCATGTTGGAGTTCAGTCCCTATGCTGCTAATTTCTCCAGGCATGTGACTGATGGCATTGCCATTAAACGCAGCGTTTCAGTGGTTGGATTTCTATGAAGTGGTTGTGCAATCGCTAGGGTCACTAATTCCAAATCAAAACATTCTCATTCTAATTTATACCAGTAGAATGATGATGGGGTCATACTATACACATGGAAATCCTTATTATTGGTATAATCCAAGCAATGCTTTTATGTGGGCATCCTTTATAAATGGCCTATTTATTCTAATTATCCCTGTGCTGACATTTAATGCATGTCATGAATTTTAAATGATTCAATTGATGTTTTAATGATTTCCATGTAGCCTTTATGTCTCTTCTTCCACGGCTGGAGGGTTTGGTTATAAAAAAAACACACTGGCTAAATGGCTATGTCAAATAAATATCTGTATTAAATGGAGTTTTGTGTAAGCCTATTACTAGTGCTTTGGGCTCAGCAACATCGATCATGTACTGGCTGCTTATAAAGGCATAATTTAGGGCAGGGGTGGGCAATTCATTTCCAATGGGGGCCACATGAAAAATCGGAGCTGTGTTGTAGTTCCAAACCAACGATAACTTGAACTTAATTCTGCTCATTATTCATTTTCTCTCATTGTATAAAAACGGTTAACAATACAATGTAATAAGCTACTACTGGTAATCATTTGTGTGAAGTCCAAGAGGAAAATAATCGCCAGTCACTGTAGGCTACTGATAGACACAGATATGTACACATGCAAATTATGGTAACACTTTATTTGAAGGGGTCTACATAAGGGTGACATAAGTC
>JAGFZM010002184.1:3277-13582 GCA_017657215.1 Limnothrissa miodon
ATATACTTAAAATGGGTTTAGGTGTTGCCAATTTTAGTATGGCATCACTAAACACAATATGAGGACCAAAATCAACTTTATTCAAAACGCATTAATCAGAGATGAAATGATGGCCCTGGTGATTTATGATCTGCTCAGACAAAATGATTTGTGCTGTCGTCTATTCCGAGGTCTTTCTGACAGGCCAACTCCAACAGTGGTTGAGAGAAACACGAACCCCCTCGGGCATCTGCCGATTGTTATGATGCCGTCGACAAAGTTCGTCTTATGAGCTGAGTACAAAACAGGAGAATTGCAACAACCAATTCAAAGACCTTAAAACCAAGTCCTTAGTCACAAAAATGTAATGGGCCACCTAGCACGCCTGTGAGGGTGGAACCTCTTCTGATGGTCGGATGCATCACGCCTAGTCGGTTTGTCATTTCTCAAGCAAAGAGAAAAAAGACGCATATTTAACTTTAAAAAGACGCATATTTAACTAAAATTATTCGATTAATTACATTTCCTCCTACACACTAATGTCCCATAACCGACCTCTGCGATACGAAAGAGTAACTTCACACGGCCCCAGTCTCTAGCACACATGAGGACTATGTACAATCAGGAATTATTTAATTCATTTCAGTGGCCATGTTGCGAGGAGACGTTGCCGCTCCTCGAATCTTCACACTCAACGTTCTCTCCCACACACACAAGCACAACACAACCGAGGCTGAAACCCGCTCTGCGGATTGAGGACACTCGATTTCCTAAACCGTTCGAAGGCTGAGGCTTTGCTCTCAGTGCTTCAACAACCACCCCTCGTACTAAGACACAAAATGGCCAGATGGTGCTCTCCACAGCCTACTACAAAGCCAACATGGAAGACAACACCCAACACTAGGCCCTGCTTGGCGAACGGCCTCTGCGCTCACCGCGCTGAGAGAACCTTCAAGCACACATCCAACACTACTTCAGTCAGATATTAGTTTAATTAGTTTTTTTTTTGTTTTCAATTCATTGCAAACTGCATTGAGTGTAACGTCTTGTCACTAAAAGCATGCCACTTAAGATTGCAGTTGCGTTTTTTAGTGACTGCTGACAAAAGACCAACCAAGAATTAAAATAAAAGTGTGTATTATTAAGACAGGACAAACTACTTTTACTTGGAAAAAAAAAACAAAAAACTGTTCCATATGTATGATAAGGCAATCTGTCGAGCAAACGGCTAGTGGCAGAATGTCGAAATGAACCCACAATTCGAATATATAAAGATGGGAATCAATGTAAAATATATTTCTAAACATAAAAACCGTTGTTGCCACTAAAATCATTGTTGAGTTTATGCGTCGAGTTTTTTTTTCCTAGAGGCTACTGCCTTATAATTGTTGCGTGAAAAACGTCACGTAGCTTCTTCCAATATGCGCCTCACTTGATTGAGATTCAAAAAACGAGACAAAAAAGGTTGAATATGTCCATTATCTCGTATTTCCGCGACGTTAAAAGTGTCATTCTATAACCCAAACGAGTGCAAATCAGTTTAAATTGACGGGTGTGTGAGATGTGGGCTGTCAGTCGTAATAACACTGTTACATTAAACATGATTTTTACTTTAAGTGTTTTCATAACATCCTTCCTCGTGAAACTATATACCATGAGTCCTGTCCTCACACATCGACCCCCAGACTTTAGCAACGGCCAGCTCCTGATACAACGTATCGCCTATTGTGGTCTTTACGTAACCCATCCTCTTGATGGGGAACAGGACCCTTTCGGCAGGACTTTCGGTCAGGACAGAGCGGCTCAAAGACTACAACTTTTAAAAACACACAATTACACCTCCGGTATAGTTCATAATGGTTCATAGAGCTGCCGCTGTTCATCTTAAAATATAATAAACGAAAGAAAGGAAAGACGGTGTTGAGGCACTTGGCCATGTTTACCTTCTGCATCATTCTAATCATACATGAGAAAATGTGACGCTAACGTTACTAAAAGGCAAACCCATGCTATGCAAAAACTAAGCAGCTTCCATTATTGTGTATTTGAACTCAATTGATTGATAAGGTCGGTAACCTGTCTCTCCTGCTAACAGCTAGGCTAACGACATGTTCGCTAATTTCGAATCGCTGTCATTGAAAAGCAGCTGTCCACGTTGTGTAGCTGTGAAACGCACGTACGGTACGCAAGCAAGGTTTTCACAACTTCAGTTTCACAACACTGTTTGTACACATTATTTTAGTGGAATGTAAATCCGAAGATAAGTAAGTAGGATAGTAGTAAATAGTTTATAACACACACACACACACACACAATATGCCGGTCGGAACATCCGCCATTCAGAGCAACTTTCAGCTAGCTAACATCGACTAGAAGGCTAACGTGGTCAACAACGATATATATGAGTGAGTTTCTTCACGAAGAGAAGAATGACATGACATGAATACAACTTAAGCTAATCAGGACAAGTTCTCCTTTCCATACGTATTTTGAAATCGGTTCCCATGTATGTAGGGTCTTCGTAGCTCGTATACTACTGAGGAAAACAACAGACGTCAACCAAATGTCACTTATATGAGAAACAACGTTGTCGTATGACCCTGTTTTTAGCCATTTCAAAGCCAACTATGCCTAGTAGTTAACATATCGTAAGTAATGGCGATTACACAAATAATATCCAGTAAATTATTATATGGGCAATTTCTATATAGTGTTACCAAGGTTTACGTTTAGGATCTACACTGCAGTCCCGCTGTACTGAGCGGACGTTGCTAATGTTACTTCAGGACTTTTCCTCCTAGTGATCATAAGGTTGTCCAATCTCTTTGTGGAGGTACCCTTCAAATCAGCGACTCTAGATTTGACACTATATCGTGTGCACCCTGTCAGAAACTACTTTAGTGCTCCTGCCCCACATCTACGTAAAATGAAGAGCATTTATGGATGAGCACACAAAAGATAGCAACCCAACTGGCTTAGTCTCTCCAAAGCCGCCATGTTGAAAATTTCCCTTTAAACCCATTAAGACATGATCCAAATTCTCAAACTGTGGTTGCCGAGGAAATTCGATTTGCAGCATCTTGAATCATTCAGTGCTCCTACACCTCACTCACCGGAGGCGGTCGGACCTTGCAGATGCCAGTTTTCTCGGCTATGGGTCGAATCTTATTGATAAATGCGAAGGGGTCCGCAAATTCCTCCCAGCTTGGTTCGAAGACTGGGCACTCCGGAGGCGGCCTGAACTCGTCCGGCCGAGGCTGGGTCATTGTCGTGGTCCGGTTCCAGGCGAAGTAGACACCGGTCGCTTGATCCTGACAGACTGAAATGTTGTTAGGATCAACAAGACGATCAATCCCTTGGTTACTCCAGCATCAGATTCTCTTTGAGTCAAACAATCAGCATCAACATTCACTAGCACTCACACACACATACACACACCGTGAGATGATTGTTCTAAGGCAGTGACTACGTCCGCCCAAAAAAATAGAGACCAATTGAGTTTACTAAATTTTGCAATTCTCCTGCTATTTCCCAGATATTATTTTACAGGCCATTGTAGCGTATAATACATTTTCACTGGTTAAGGACATTGTTTTTAAGTTTCATAGGCCTAATGTCCATCGGTGAAATTCAAAGCAGGCGAGAGTATGCTAGTTATTGTCAAAACAGATTAGATTCATTGTCAAAATTAAAACAATTAGGGCCTATTCAGTTATATTTTATTATACTTATATAGCGCCATGTGGCTACGAATTAACTAGTGGCTTCAAAGAAAATAAAGGAGCCAAAACCGTGGTAAACTGCAATCAATCACTCATGCATTGCTCCTGGCAGTGGTTGCCCCTAAAGCCATGAATTTGTTCAAGGCTGTGTTTCCTTATAAGTACCCCTGTTGCTTCTGACTGCCGAGAATCATAATTTTAAAATAATGTCCCACAACATTATGGTTGTTAAGCCAAGGTGGTTGTGGTTGTCTAAAGTTCTAGCTGACAGCCAAGAGGGAGTGCGATCATAGAAACTGTGAGATGATAGAATCATTTTTTATTACGTTTATTACGTTTCTACGTAGCCTAATAATAACAAAGCTGGCGTGTAAATAGCGTTTTCAGAAAGGCTTTGTCCGACAAGTTAATCTAAAGTGAGAGTTTTTGAAGGATGGAGGTCAGCAGAAGATAGGCAAGTCTCGCAGATGAGTCAGAAATGAGTGTCAGGCCCTATGATTGACGACCGCGCTCCAATGATGATAACATGATATTCTTATAATAGACATAGCCTACATTGCCTTCCAAATGTCGAAGGCAATGTAGGCTATTTGCAGGATATGCCCATCCAACACCAATGAAGCTCTATACTGTTTACTTCCGCGGAGGAATATCTCCAGGTGACAGCTCACGGTGACCGGGACTTGTTCTTTAAATAGACTCTATGGAGTTACTGATTGGATGCGGTTCTTGTGAGTTTAGAGAAGGCGGAGTTTTGTGGATAATACGCGTAAACTTGGTTCTTCTTGAACTTAAAAACGTGGCTTCATCGTGTAGTGATAAAAACACAACATCGAAATACGTTAAAACATCAGTTCCGTCTCTTACAACGTATTACAATATCCAGCGTATTGTTGGGCAACATTAAAGTAGGTCAAGCCGCCAGTTTTCAAGCAGAGTAAAACAGAGTGCCTGTCTGTCTTTGTTCGTATAGAGTACGCAATGAGCCTATGCACTAAGTGGCCCTTGCACCCACCACTAGTGAATGCAGCCTGCTGAGCTTTTCGCTTCTGCATCTAGACCAGGCCAATTGTTACAGTCCCAAACGCGCTTGTATTTTGAGCTGATTATGTGTGCCTTTGGAAACTGAGCCAGACCTTTGTTCATTAGAATGATTTCATTTTTCGGCTTTACTTAAAAACCGTCGGTAGCAGTCTACTCTCCGATTGGGTCTATGAAAAAAGAACTTTTTTAGTGGCTTAGGGTTGCGATTTCACCTCGGCATACAAGTTCTGTGTGCGTTTACGGACTCTTTATCAGCGGTCGGATGCTACATCATTAAGCACATGTCAAGGTCAGTTGAATCAACGCGACACCACCTGCTCGTTCCAGACAAACATTCACTTCTGAATAAATAGCGTCTGACTGCCACCTATGAAATAAATTGACTGATTTCACTGCAGCCCTTTTTCCAAGGAGTGCTATGGCAGCCAATTACATTCGGATTTAGTAGCAGATTCAGATCCTTTTTGGCCGTCATTAATAGCACCTGCACCTACCCAGCAACTTCTTGGAAAAATGGCTGCAGTGGACAGAGGTCCATTAAGGACACAGGCCAGCAACCCAATAGTTCCAAGTCAGATAAGCTGCAATAGTACAGAAAAGTCCCATGGTGTAAGACTACAGTAAAATAGTATAGGAAAATCATACTCATCCTATGCCTCCACTCCCATCCCTCCCTCACAAACAGGTATACAAATAAGCTTATACAAGTAAATCCTATACTCCTCTACATGTACCAGGACAAACCTGCTTGCAGACACACACACACAGAAGGCATGCCAGTCCACCCTCAGGCATACAGCAAGACAAACCAGTCCTACTGGTTGGGCTTCGATTAGCAAGATACCATGAGTCATTGTTCATTAGCCTACATAAAGTAGCAGTATTTGATGGTTAAATGAAGATGGAATTTAAGATGGATTTCTTTTCTTGTAAATCCATGGTTTTATATTGGCAGTGGCCAAGTTTGTCTCAAGTCTTTATTAGCAAATATAGGAGCCTTACATTCCACACTCTCCACAGCCCATCACTAAACCACTTGTGGTATATAGACAGTAGCCTGTATAATCTATAGGGGACCATGCTGTAAAGCTTTAGCATGTAGGAGTCTGGATCAGTGACAAATATCCACCCTGGAGTAGATGGTGAGACATAAGCAGAACGGATGGAGCTGGTACAAGTTCCATGTGACAGGCACCAGTGCAAGAATTCCTCTCAAGCAACACATTTGAAGAGATCTTGTTTATTATTCAGGATAATAAAAGCATGTGAATAGTCTCTGCAGCAGCACAGCCTGGTAGTTTTTACAAACACAGTGGTCACTGAGGACTAAGATCTGGACACCAGATACAAATACAAGTGACGTACAAATGAAATCCTGACAGGACAGACGAGATGAACCCAGACAGACAGATGGAAACAAAACAAAGAAACAAACACAGACAATGTTGGATCCCTTTAGCAGGGTGGCAGTGGGTGGTCCTTCCTCTGAAGACACAAGAGGTGTGGCATAGAACTCAGTACTCCTCCCCTTCCTCCTCATCCTCTAGTGTCTCTGCTCCCACCTCTTCATAATCCTTCTCCAGAGCAGCCAGATCCTCTCGCGCCTCGGAGAACTCGCCCTCTTCCATGCCCTCCCCCACGTACCAGTGCACAAACGCCCGCTTGGCGTACATTAGGTCGAACTTGTGGTCCAGACGGGCCCAAGCCTCAGCAATGGCGGTGGTGTTACTCAGCATGCACACAGCCCGCTGCACCTTGGCCAGGTCTCCGCCAGGCACCACTGTAGGAGGCTGGTAGTTGATGCCCACCTGCAAAGCACACACACACACACACACAGTGAGTGCAGGGCTTTGGAGAAACACACCCCCCCCATCAGGGCAGGTCATCAAAAGTCAACCAATTACAAGCACACCTTTGTCATGAGCAGCAAATTCTTAAGGTTAACACCACACACAGACAACCAACCACACAGCAGCCATCTACATTGCAGGCTCACCTTGAACCCAGTGGGGCAACAGTCCAGACACACACACCCCAGTCTATGGACACACACATACACAGACACACCTTAAACCCAGTGGGGCACCAGTCCACGAACTGGATGGAGCGTTTGGTCTTGATGTTGGCGATGGCCACGTTGACGTCCTTGGGCACCACATCCCCGCGGTAGAGCATACAGCAGGCCATGTACTTGCCGTGCCGTGGGTCACACTTCACCATTTGATTGGACGGCTCAAAGCAGGCGCTGGTGATCTCGGCCACAGACAGCTGCTCATGGTAGGCCTTCTCAGCAGAGATGATGGGTGAGTAGGTGACCAGGGGGAAGTGGATGCGGGGGTACGGCACCAGGTTGGTCTGGAACTCAGTCAGGTCCACGTTGAGCGCCCCATCAAAGCGAAGCGAGGCCGTGATGGAGGACACGATCTGGCCAATCAGCCGGTTGAGATTGGTGTAGGTGGGCCGCTCAATGTCAAGGTTACGTCTGCAGATGTCGTAGATGGCCTCGTTGTCCACCATGAAGGCACAGTCGGAATGTTCCAAGGTGGTGTGGGTTGTCAGGATGGAGTTGTAGGGCTCCACCACTGCGGTGGACACCTGGGGCGCTGGGTAGATGGCGAACTCCAGCTTGGACTTCTTACCATAGTCGACAGAGAGACGCTCCATCAGCAGGGAGGTAAAGCCAGAGCCGGTGCCTCCACCGAAGCTGTGGAATATCAGGAAGCCTTGGAGGCCTGTGCACTGGTCCGTCTAGGAAGGGGCAGAGAAAGCAAGAGTGTAAGAACATGAAAACATGGAAGTTTTTAAGAACGAGTGTGTGTGTTTTACAGGCAAGTCACCTCTTAGGGCACACCATCCCACCAGTGGCACCCCCCCCCCCCCTTTTTTTCTTATTATTTAGCGTTTGTCAGTGGACGCTGCAAGGAGTAACTTCAAATCAACCAAACGACCTTGAAGCCCAGGGTCTTAGCTTTCATTTTGGTGACTGACATTGACTGCTGGTTAATTTTATTTTTCTAGGTAAAGTGGTTTTCAAGTTATAAACTTTTGAAAGTCAGTAGGCCCTCTTGTTTACAAAAAGTTCCTATGGGAGTTTACATAGGGGTCCCAAGCTAAATGCATAGACATATCTTTACAAAAATGATTGTGAAGTCATATTTCTGGTCTTTTGACTTAAATGTTTTGTGTAGCAAGCTGAGAAATGGAGTTAGGGCCTAGATTTATTGATTTGGCAGTTTCATAAGGATGGTACCTTCATATCTTAGTTATTTAAAATGTCTATGAACTAAGCGGAGGGGGAAAAAAAAAAACACCCCTTAGTTCCAACCTCTGTAACTCTGTCCATATGTCACAGAAACATACATATTCTTCTTCACCTTTCCAATGGTATGAGGCACATCCCTGAGTCTAAAACTATGTAGGCACTGTCAAGCTTTTAATTTGGGTATGCCGTTTTTTTTTTTAAATAGGGGCTGTACTGAAAGATGTTAACGGGTACAAACATATATCCAATACTGACCTCTGGTCATCCCCAGCATTCTCCATTTTACACCGTTTTAGCCAAAGCTTTCATTAGCCTTACACTGGGGGCATTGCATAGTCTATGCAGCTAAATCGCCATTTTTACACCATTAACAAGGTTCAAAGTAACTCCACATTTTATTGATAGACTTCTGAGAGCCCTGACATTTAGAATGAGACAATGAGAATTTTGAAAGTGTTCAGGTACTTTATTAAAAAGACAGTACCTTCTCAGCAGTTCCTGGTCACCGCCATCTTGAAATTAAATCACGATAAGTCGATTGACGAGCTACAACTTTATAAATGTTGTCAGTCAAATTCTTTTAAGTTTCATCATTTGTTAGTGCTTTAGTGCTCATGTAGATAGTCACTATACATTTTCAGATGATATCCAAGCACTTCAACAGAATATAAATTTCAATCTGTTACTTATCGTGATTTATCTTCATAGAGCAAGCTGTGCCCCTATAGCTAGCAGTGTAAGGTTAATGAAAGCTTCGGCTAAAAACGGTTTAATGCGGAATGCTGGGGGTGAACGGAGGTGGGCATTGGATACATGTTTGTCCTCTGTAACATCTTGCAGTACAGTCCAGGTCCAAATCACACCGGCCTTCTCCTTTAAGGAAAATGCCGTCCGAATTGAATACGCAAAATTTCACCCGTTCTACATTCTTCATTCTAAATTTTACATTGTCCAAATAAAGCCTTTTTCCACAACACAACAAGTGCTTTTACCCACCAGCTTGCGAACTCGCTCCAGCACCATGTCTATGATCTCCTTGCCGACGGTATAGTGTCCGCGGGCGTAGTTATTGGCCGCATCCTCCTTCCCGCTGATCAGCTGCTCCGGGTGGAACAGGGAGCGGTAGGTTCCAGAACGCACCTCATCTGGTAAACAAAAAAAAAAAAAAAAAGTCTCAGTGCTTCATCACTGCACTGTACCAAAGGGGTTTCCATGGAGGAAGTCCCATGGAGGCAGTTGCAGCTCAAGGCCAGTAGATGGCACTGTTGGTCAGCACATCTGATCTACCGAGATGTGCAGAACAGATTGAATTCAACACAAAAACAAGTGAGGGTGGTTCCACTTGTGTTTCAAAGAACAGTTCTATTAGTGTGTACTGTGTGTGCCTCTCCTGTGGCCTTACCGATTACCGACGGTTCTAGATCCACAAACACCGCTCGTGGAACGTGCTTCCCAGAGCCCGTCTCACTGAAGAATGTGTTGAAAGAGTCGTCACCGCCTCCGATGGACTTATCGCTGGGCATGTTGCCATCCGGCTGGATCCCGTGCTCCAGACAGTACAGCTCCCAGCATGCATTGCCAATCTGAACACCCGCCTGACCTACGTGGACGGAGATGCACTCACGCTGGACAAACACACACACACACAGTTAGACATGCATCCCCCTCCCTCAGACCTTGTGTCAATGAGCACATCCCTGAGGCATACCTAAACTGACAGGGGTCAAGACACACACACAGGCCGGGGCCCCTGAAGTGGTTTCGAACACACACCAAACAGATTCCTCACTGCAAACACACAGTTGTCACAATGGAACACAGTCCTTCATGTCATGTGCGTGTGGAGAGGCCAGAGCTTGGAACTGAAACTCTAAACAGGTCACAGCAAAGAGACTGAGAGAAAGGGTGTGTACGCACGCGTGAGGGAGAGAGAGAAAGAATTGAGAACCCATAGCTCAGAACAGGTAATCGTATAAAGTGCAGAGTTCAGTTATGAGCCTAAAAGAGGTGTGGCACTTACCGGACACATACACACAGAAATTAGAGCACACTCATAATTTACACACTTGCATGTCTAAGCCAAGCCTGTGTGTGTGCCTGCCCAAGTCTCCTCAGCTTAAAAGCAGAGCTCAAATGAATGTGGCCGAGCTTCCTTTAAACTCTGGGCGGGAGGCCAAAAACACTACACTTTCCTTAGAGGCCTGGTAGGGGTGTGTGTGTAGGGGTTCCACACTATCAGAACTGGCCCAGACTGGATCCCATTGTAGGTCGAGTGCTTGGGGGGGGGGGGGGGGGGGG
>JAGFZM010002185.1:0-10492 GCA_017657215.1 Limnothrissa miodon
GGGGGGGGGGGGGGGTGTAGAGTCCAATCTGTCTTCCTATACTCCTGCCAGTCTAGTGGTTCTGCTGGCTGGGAGCCGGGAGGGGAGAGAGTTCAGCAGTCTCACAGCCTGGTGGATGAAGCTGTTGGTGAGCCTGGTTGTGCGGGAGCGGAGACTTATGTATCTCTTTCCACATGGCAGGAGGCTGAACAGACAGTGTGCGGGGTGGGTTGCATCCTTGACAATTGTGATGGCTTTGCGGGTGAGGCGGGTGGTGTAGATGTCTTGCAGGGAGGGGAGTGGTCCGCCAACTATCCTCTCAGCTGTTCTCACAATGCGTTGTAGAGCTTTTCTGTTGTAGTCAGTGCAGCTACCGCCCCACACAATGATGCAGCTGGAGAGGATGCTTTCAGTGGTTCCTCTGTAGAATGTGGTCAGGATGTGTGGTGGGGCGCTTGCCCGCTTGAGTTTGCGCAGGAAGTAGAGGCGCTGTTGTGCTTTCTTGGCCAGTGATGTGGTGTTGGTAGTCCAGGAGAGGTCCTCACTGATGTGCACCCCCAGGAACTTGGTGCTGCTCACTCTCTCTACCGCAGCGCCGTCGATGGTCAGTGGGTGGTGACAGGTGTGGCCTCTCTGGAAGTTGACAATAACCTCCTTGGTCTTGCTAACATTTAGCAGGAGGTTGTTGTCTCTGCACCACGTGGTCAGGAGCTCAACCTCTTTCCTGTAGTGGGTCTCATCGCCCTTGGTGATGAGCCCCACCAGCGTTGTGTCGTCCGCAAACTTCACAAGGTGGTTGGAGCTATAGGTTGGTGTGCAGTCATGTGTCAGCAGGGTGAAGAGCAGCGGACTGAGCACACAGCCTTGTGGAGCCCCTGTGCTCAGGGTGATGCTGTTAGAGACGTTGTTGCCCACACGCACCGCTTGAGGCCTCTGGCTGAGGAAATCCAGCAGCCAGTTGCAGAAGGAGGTGCTGAGGCCCAGTTTGTCCAGTTTGCAGATGAGTTGTTGTGGTATTATGGTGTTGAATGCTGAATGTCTATGAACAGCATTCTCACATATGAGTCTTTCTTGTCCAGGTGAGTTAGGGCTGGGTGGAGGGCAGAGCAGATTGCATTTTCTGTGGATCGTTTTGCTCTGTATGCGAACTGGTATGGGTCCAGGTTGGTAGGCAGGGTGGATTTGATGTGTGACATGACTAGTCGTTCAAAGCACTTCATGATGATGGGTGTCAGTGCCACAGGGCGGTAGTCATTGAAGCAGGCTGGGGATGATTTCTTTGGCACAGGTATGATGGTGGCAGTCTTGAAGCATGATGGGACAATGGCTTGCCTCAGGGAGGTGTTAAAGATGTCTGTGAAGACATCCTTCACCTCCTCTGCGCAGTCTTTCAGCACACTGCCAGGGATGTTGTCTGGTCCCGCTGCTTTCCGGGTGTTGATGGCGGAGAGTGTCCTCTTCATGCTGGCAGCAGACAGGCACAGAGGCTGGTCGTGTGGAGGTGGTGGTGTTTTCTGTGGGCATGTGTTGTTCTGTGCTTCAAATCTTGCAAAGAAGCTGTTCAGGTTGTTGAGCAGAGTGGTGTTGCTCTCACAGCTACGCGCTGCAGGCTTGTAGTCTGTAATAGCCTGTATGCCTTGCCATAGGCTCTGTGCGTCCTTGCTATCATTGAAGTGGGAGGTTATCTTGTGTGTGTAGTCCTGTTTCGCTTTCCTGATGCCACTGGACAGGTTGGCTCTCGCTGTTCTCAGGCCTGCTTCATCCCCAGCTCTGAAGGCCTTGTCTCTGGCCTTCAGCAGCCTGTGGACATCTCCTGTCAGCCATGGCTTCCGGTTGGCTCGCGTTGTGATGATTTTTATTTGTGTAACATCATCAATGCATTTGATGATGTATGAGCTCACAGTGTCTGTGTACTCCTCAATGTCTTGAATACTTCCCAATCCGTTGACCCAAAGCAGTCTTGAAGAGCAGAGGTGGCCTGCTGTGGCCACACCCTTACCTCTTTCTTAACGGGTCTGGAGATTTTCAAACTCTGTCTGTATGCTGGCATTAGCATAACAGTGAGGTGATCAGAGGTGCCGATGTGGGGGAGGGGGGCGGCTTTGTATGCTCCTTTTTCCTGTGTGTAAACCAGGTCCAATATGTTGTCCCCCCGTGTTGGAAAATGTACATGCTGATGAAACTTTGGGAGAACAGTTTTAAGTTCAGCATGGTTGAAATCTCCTGCGAGGATGATGAAACCGTCTGGGTGTGCTGTTTGTTGTTCACTGATGGCCTGATATAGTTTGTTCAGTGACGCATTTCTGTCGCTGTTGTTGCTAGATGGAGGAATATAAGTAGCAACCAGCAGAATCGAACTTATCTCCCTAGGCAAGTAGAAAGGGCGACACTTCACGATCATGAACTTTGCCAGTGATGAGCAGTGGCATCACGACACCACTCGTCGCGGATGTAAACACAGACCCCGCCGCCTCGGGTCTTGCCTCCATCTACGATAGCCCTGTCGGCTCTGTAGCATGCTAGCTGCTCCAGTTGTATGGCTGAGTCCGGAATGTTGTCATTTAGCCATGTCTCAGTGAAAACTAGCACACAACAGTCACTTACTTTGCGATTTGCTGATCTCAGAAGTCGTATGTTATCCATTTTATTGTCCAGAGATCGTACGTTGGCCAAGAGGATCGATGGTATGGCTGGGCGAGTTGGCTTAGCCTCGAGCCTGACTCGGACACCTCCACGATTGCCCCGCTTGTCCTAGCGCACCGCTTACGACGCCACCTTATCCGGGTAGGGGTAGCAGGCGAGTCCGGTGAGTTGCTAGGCCAGCTAGCTGGCTGTCGCAGAAGTCCTATCTCCCTTAGCATCTCAACGTTCATGGTCAAAACTTGGCAAATCTTACTTCTCCGAATGTGTAGGAGAGCCTGACGTCTGTACACATATTCCAACATGGACTGACGATAAACACTTGCTGAAAGACACTTACTTGACGAACAAAACACCGCATTTTCAGGAGAGCGCGAGGTCGCTGCATCTACATGCGCTGCCATCTTGGATCTATTTTCTCATAGGCTTTAATAGAAGTTCTACTTCAATTAAAGATTTTCTAGATTATCTAGCCACAGGCATTCACTGTAATTCCTAGACTAGCATTGAACCAGCATTAGCCACAGGCCTTCACTCTCATTGCCTATCAGTAGGCTAGCATTAGCTACAGAATTCACTGTTAGCATCTATTCAATTAAATTCAATTCAATTTTATTTAAAAAGCGCATTTTTACAAAAGGCATGTCACAAAGCGCTTAACACAAGGGGCAACAGGGGCAAGGAAAAACTCCCTAGCAGCGTTTTTTGTTTTTACTTGTTATGGTAGAGGAAGAAACCTTGGGCAGTTCCGACGGCTCAAGGGGCTAACCCAACTGCCTAGGGCAGGTTTTCAGTCTCTCAGATGGTGAGTAGTCCACTATCATTCCATTAGATACACATTACAAGAAAATGTTGGTAAATAAAGTAAAGTAATATAGGAGTCCCATTAGAATCCCAGGATATAGTCCCATGTCATTAGACGCAGTCAAGCCAGGGGCCAGCTAGAGGCTGTATCAATCATGTCAGGGTCATCTGTGAAGCTGAAGGCAGACCACCCAGGAAGCCAGAGATGCAGGATCAGGCAGTGGAAGGCAGGGGTGACCCTCAGCAGGGAGGCAGTGGCATGGACAGTGGAGTGGGTTGAGGACCATTCAGGAGTGCCGCCGGATCACGTTGGAAGAAGGTCCCAGGAGAACCCAGGAGGTGCAGGCGCAGGCAGTGGAAGGCAGTGATGACTCACGGCAGGGTGGTAAAGGCATGGAAAATCAGAGAGGAGATGAGTTAGAACAGTCTCCATCAGATTTCAGAGAATGTGAGTTATATTGCATGTGAAACCATATACAGATGCTGGCTAAGTGAAGAGAGAGAAGTAAGTGGAGAGGAAAGAGAGAGGAGGAGAAAGAATAGTGAAAATTGTACGTGTTAACAGATGGGTGGATTGTGGCGGCATTAAACTATAGCAGCATAACTAAGGTATGATGTATAACAAGCCAACACCACCAAAGGAAATGGTCAGTGGCCACCAAGCCCTGGACGGGAGCTTACAGCAGAGGCAGTCCTTTCCAATAATACCCTGAGGAGGTGTGGCTTACCATACACCATCCCTAACTAAAGGGGTCAGTAAATAGAAAAGTTTTGAGTCTAGACTTAAAGGTGTTGAGAGTGTTCGCTTGACGAATGTTAGAAGGGAGTTTGTTCCACAGGACAGGCGCACGATGGCAGAATGCTCTTCCTCCTATTGTCGATATTCTAGGAATTGCTAGGAGACCAGCATTCTGTGACCTTAGGGGTCTAGAAGGGTTTTAGGGAACAAGTAAGTCTTTAATATATGCTGGAGCAAGGCCATTAAGGGCTTTATATGTTAGGAGAAGTAATCTAGCGTTAGCCTAACATTAGCCACAGGCATATACTGTCAGCACTTAGTGTTAGACTAGCATTAGACACAGGCAATCACTGTCAATGCCTAGACTAGCATTGGACTAGCATTAGCCACAGGCATGCATCACACACATCCTGTAGTAATGGCATCTCAGCACCTGACTCTACTCCTGTGGCGGGAGCCAGAGATGCAGGGGCTTATGCTTGTGTAGCATATAGGGTCTCTATGGGGCATATGTGGGTTTGTGTGAGTGTGTGTGTATGTATGTGCCGGTCGCTGTATGTGTTTAAGTGAGTTCACAACTAATCCCTTCTAGGGCCCCTGTCTGTGCTACCTGAGTCAGCTCTCACACCTCACGCTGACTGAGTCCCACTGCTGTTTAAGAGCTAACAACCTCCCACCCCACCCACAAAAACTCTCTCTCTCTCTCTCTCTCTCTCTCTCTCTCTTTCTCTCTCTCTCTCTTACACACACACACACACACACACTGTCTTTCTGTCTGTAGGCCTCCCTGTCTATTTGCCTGCCAGTCTGCCAGTCTTTCTTTCTGTCTACCTGTCTTACTCTTTTTATTTCTCTGTTAGTCTGTCTGTGTCTTTGTCTCATTGTACTGTATGTCTGTGTATAGTGTCGGACAGGGAAAAAATGACTCGGGGAGCATTTAGACTCATAACAGGCCATCATGGGGTAAAACATGTTCTTGTGAAAAATATGCCTGTGACTTACTGTTCGTATAAACCTTTCCAGACATTATACCTTGATTTTTGTACCTGGCTCTTGTACACCTGAATCTCGATACACCAAATATACACGTACACATACACAACTGATATGTACTCCCGTTCATCCCATAACACAGACAGCTTCATTTGGTTTCCAATTTTGATATTTTAAGCTATTGTCTTCTTGATCACCCTCACTTTTCCAGCAAAGCTCATGTTTGCGTCACAGACCAACAAACAAGCAAATAAAGTTCTTTTTTCCTTTTTATTCCGTGCTGCTTGGGAGTGTTCTCACGTTTGCCAGACGCATGTGTTCACATTATGGAGCTGTTATTTCACTGATTCTGGGTTTTTTTGACACGTGCTGTCAGACGTTGCACACTTGTTTGCTTTAATGCACATATTAAACTCACAGGTCTGCCAGGAGGCATTAGCACACATGCTTACACAGACACGCGCACGCACACACACACACACACACACACACACACAAACACACATTCCCTCACACCTATGTATGGTTGAGAAGTGCATGTGTTTATACCTTAATTGACTTGAGCAATGCGTTTACAGGTTTGCAGACGGTAGGATGATGGACAGGGAAAAATATTCAGAGATGTGTCTGTATTTGTGTGTGTGTGTGTGTGTGTGTGTGTGTGAGAGAGAGAGAGAGAGAGAGAGAGAGAGAGAGAGAGTAATTGATGTCAGTGTGTATGTCAGTGTTAGTTCTTGTACCTAGGTCGCTACCTTTCCCCATGGGTAGAGATTTGCTGAGATGGGTATCAAGGGATCTTAAGCAAAGCAGTGAAAGTGCAGACACAGAGAGAGAGAGAGAGAGAGAGAGAGAGAGAGATGGGTGTTTATGTGTATATTCTGGACTGGCATGAACAGGCCTAGAGCCATTTGAATTGCACTGCTGGTCAAGACATTTGCTTTTGAAATGAAAGGCACCTATTGTGTAAGCACATCACAGAAGGAATATTACAGACATTCATTTATATTCTCTCATTCACACTTCACACACACACACACACACACACACGCACAGACAGACAATATTCTCCAAAAGCACTCTCATGCCCTTATATTCTTTGGACATGTACAAAAAATGGCTTCAAAGAAAGTAAAACCACACATACAAACACACACACACACACACACAGACATAAAAAAACACGTCTTCAGAGAGCCCTGACAGCCTTCAGAATGGATTGTGGCTACAGGTGAGCAGTGGGGAGTCTCTCTGGGTTTACACACACATACACACAGACTAACAAACAAACAAACAAACACATAAAATTAAATAAATAAGCAAACAAACGTGTGTGGTGGAGCGTGGTGAACCTGTCACCATACACAAACCCAGTCTCCATAAAGCACTTTTCTTTTTTTTTTCAAAAACCACACACAGAAGCTAATTAACCCCAGGAAATAATTACACACAATATGCAAATGCTGTTTAGATGAGCTTCCGGCCTCGGCTATCAGTGCAGTGAGTCAATCAGTGGAGAATGAGAGCGGGAGAGAAAGAAAGAAAGAGAGAGAGAGAATGTGGAGGTAGGTTGGGGTGTGGGGACATGGTGTCAGCTCTGTGCCCGCCCAATAAAGTTGGCACCAAATCACACACACACACACACACACACATCCCTGGCTGCACGGCTATGATGCGCTTGTTACCTGGCCACCGTGGTAGTCGTGCTGCCTGCCCCCTGACACAAACACCAGGCTGAGGAGTGCTAGACAATAACCTGAGGACTGCTGGTTGTGTGATCATTTTGAAAGGTGTATTCACCTTTGGGGTCTGACTCATAGATATGGTTGACTATGTATTTGTGTCTGTGTATGTGTTAGTGTCTGCCTGTGTGTGTGTGTGTGTGTGTGTGTGTGTGTGTGTGTGTGTTCGAGGCAGAGGGAGAAAGTTTCCATGAGCCCCTATGAAGACTGAATCCGTTATCTGTGAATGTGTCTGTTTAAACGGGCCTCCATTGCAAAGGGACTCTGAAACCTCAGGCACAAATCAGGGTCAGAGGAGGGGTGAGATGTCTGCACTGTTGAGATGAGAAAGGGAAAGTGTGTGTGTGTGTGTGAAACCAAGACCCTCAGATGAAGCGTGACACGGCGTTGGAGCGCACAACTTCAAACAGCTTTGATGTCACAGACCTTCAGAAAGAGACACGCTCCCTCGCCGCCTCTGCCTCCCTCTTTCTCTCTCTTTCTTTTTCTGTCTCTCTCTCTCTCTCACTCTTGGGCGGGGCTAGCAGGCTTTCATGCCATTGCATCACACCTGAGCACTCTCCTTCCCCGGCAACCGCCCCGCTGTTTATTTACACTCAATAAACATGAACAGAGCAGCACTCTGGCGCACCTGTCAGGCCGCTCGATGCAACATTGATCCCCCGCACACACACACACACACACACACACACACACACAATCCACAATCCTCAATCGCCGGCGCTAACCCAATTTACAAGGGGAACAGGGTCCTCCACCTGTCCAAGGTTATGACATTTCAATGATCACTGTGCATTTGCTCCTGTGACACTCTGAGGTCTTCATGTAGAGCACCCAAGTGCAGCGTGATCCCTGTGTGTGTGTTTGTATGTGTGTGTGTGAAAGAGAGAGAAAGAGTTGAAGGAATGAAGGAGTAAGTGTGTGTGTGTATGTGTATGAGAGAGAGGGAGAGAGAGATTGAAAGAGATTGAATTGGAGTTAGTGTGTGAATGTGTGCGTAAGAGAGAGAGATTGTATGACAGTAAGTGTGTGTGTGAGTGAGAGAGTGGAAATGATTGTATGAGAGTATGGCTGTGTGATTGTGTGTGTATGGCTGTGTGATTGTGTGTGTGTGTGTGTGTGTGTGATAGAGATAGAGTTAAAGAGAGAGTATGTGTGTTGTACTGTGGGACATGTGAGGCCCAGCCCAGGCCCATTGATATGCTAGGTGGAGTCCACTTGCAGTGCTGTCAGTGCCAGAGGTGCTTTGAAAGTTTAGGAAAGACTAGGAACCCATTGAGGTTTGCTCAGTCGGTGACTCCAAGGGCACTTACACACCTGGACAAAAGTGTGAGTAAAAAAAAAATACCTTGTTTACACTTATATGTATTGCACAAATAAATCTGAGATTTTGGTCACTGGAAACAGCTTTGAAAACTCCGACCTGAGTGGAGATCTCTGAAAACCCTGTGTGTATATATGAGAATAACAGAATTTTATCCCTTCCTCGTTTGTCAGGATAGAGACTATACCACACACACACACACACACACACACACACACACACACACACATAATGTACACACACACACATACTGTACACACACATCTGCATATCATTCCATGAGTGGAAATACAGTGTTGTTTGACACACATCTACACACATGGACACACACACAGAGACACACATTGTCACACACACACACACACCTGCACATCATTCCACAAATGCAAGTTCTTCCATTAAGTTTGTTTCAGAACCTTCAGAAATGGGGCATTCCTTTTTTCATACCTCAGTGTTCTGTGGTACTCAACACACACACACACATACACACACACACACATTTTTCTCTCCACCCCTCTCTAAACACTGAGCAGATAGCTGCATTTCTTCGACTTTAATTAGCTGTTGCACTGGCGGAGGCGTTCGTTCGCTCGTTTGTCTGTTCGCTCGTTCGTTTGTTGGCTCGGGGCGGCCCGTCTCCCGTTGACCTTCCTGCGGTGCCGGCTCCATTACACCCGGCCAGCCCTTGAGCGGACCCCTTATTGATCGGCTGGCAGCGCTACAAATGAAGATTTAAACCTTACAGCGCCAGGCCGGATCGGGTTTCGCATTTGGGGGGCATTTGGAATATGCAAGGGCTCATTGATCGCAAACGAGCGGCTGCCGCTAACTCCTTTGCCTCGATCTGTGTGTGTGTGTGTGTGTGGGTGTGCGCGCAACTGTTTGTGTGTGTGTGTGAGTGTGTGTGAGAGAGAGAGAGAGACCACGACTAAGGTGTTAAATATCTAGTAACATTCCACAGTCTACAGTAGAACTAAGTCAATAAATTGCAAACTAACAGATGCCAGTGAAAAGAAATTTAGCTTGAGAAGTTTAGATGAACTTTTGCATGTTCTTTTTATACCACATGTCCTTAGACTTTGGGCCCCATTTTCAAGTTCAGTCGCGCATAGTCTGAAGTCTAAAACGCAGTTCTCTTTGGGGGAGGGGCCAGCGCAGAACGCTATATTGCCTGTAGGAACGCCTGGCGCATAGTTTAAATGGGTTGTCTTAAATGAGTAAATTAGTCATGGGTGTGTTTGGGGCGTAGCATGTTACAAACCAATAAGAATTTACACTCTCATTCCCTTTAAAAGTCCGGCGCACGGCGCATTCCATGTTCCATGGTGTATTATGTATTATGATGGCGGATTATACTTGGCGAAATGTTTTCATGTGAAGAAAATGTGCGCGAGGCGAAGGCATGGGAGATTTACAATATATATAACCAAAATATTAACTTAATGATGTTCTGGTGGTGTAGCCTAATATGTACAGTCTTGTTTCTTGACAATCTTGCTTGAAAGGTGTATTTACATCCCTATGCATCTGCCACTGGTCAATATTAATTCTCAGTACTTACTGCAATTAACTAAGGTTTGCAAATATTACATATTTTAATAAAATAACCATGGTGTGATGTATGTGATGTACATTTGAATTTTATATTTCGAGGACTGGGCTGCTGATGAAAGAAGCAGTTTGTGCCTGCACTCTTCCATATCCCAAAGCACTAAGCGCCCGTAAAATAGCCTTTGAACAATGCGCAAATGATTCCTGGCCAGGTTTTTTCTGGTCAGTAGCGAATTCACGTTTACCTTTTGTAAAATACAAAATTCGCACTATGTGCTGCACCACACCCCCTCTTTTCAATGACACGCCCAACAGAGCGCAAAGTCATCTGCTATATTGACAACGTACATTTCTGCCAGGAAAAAGAACGATGCGCTTGCACAAAATAGCAATGATAGCTTGCGCAAGTCGCGAAAGCACTGTGCCCCGTGTGCATTATCGGGCCCTCTGTGTCTGTGTAACATCAAACATACCATGTTCATGAATTTATAGATATGCTCATGAATTTATAGATTTGTGTCTTTGGACTGTGAACGTGGCCTGTGGTAGGCAACAGTGTTTACATTTCTTGCAGTTTGTGTGTGTGTGTGTGCCTGTGTATGTATGTGTGGGTCTATTTGTCTGAATCTGTGTGTGTGTCTGTCCGTCAATGTTTTTAGCTGTGCGTGTGTATGTTTTGTGTGTGTGTGTGTGTGTGTGTGTGTGTGTGTGTGTGTGTGTGTG
>JAGFZM010002186.1:0-28690 GCA_017657215.1 Limnothrissa miodon
AGAGAGAGAGAGAGAGAGAGAGAGCGCGAGAGAGAGCGAGAGAAAGAGATTGAAGAAGAGAGAGAAATGGGCTAGGGCTTGACAGGCTTCGTAATGCCTTAGCAAACCTGTTGCATGCCCAATCACTTCTTGCTTAGTTTAAGGAAAAACTGTGACACACACACATACACGCGCGCACACACACACACACTCATGACCGATTAGCATGCAAGGACGCTCTCAGCACAGCATAGGTGGAGAGGCCTGTGGCGTGGCCGTGGCAACCTTCAGAGAGCGGTTTTAACTGCAGTGCAGCCACACACACACACACACACACACACACACACACACACAGATGCTTGTATAACCATTTCAGTCTCTATCTCTAAGCCCCACACTGTGTTCAGTCCATCTTGTCTTATTGCACAGAAATGTGTTTGTTAGATGTCCAAAGTGGTTAGGTTCTTCCTTTGGATTCAGTCGTTTGAAGTGGGCTATTGTGCTTTGCTGAACCTCTCCGGGTGACATGTGCATTCAACTCCAGCATTCACTCTTCACTCACAATCCTTCTCTCCAGACCCACAGAGAAACATTATTTCTTTAGCATTTTAATCTATATTCCTCTATATCGTTTTAATCAACAGTGGATGTTAATCTCATTGGTCACAGTAAGCCTGTGTTTATTCACACACAACACACACACACACACACAGACACACACACACACACACACACACACATACACACACAGACACACGCACACATACCCCATAGTGATGACACATTCATTATCTCCCACCAAGTCTTCGGCTGCAACCATTGCGCCACTTTGACAGACTCCACCTCTAACACATAAGTCCCACCCACATCAGCCCAGCTGCCAGCACTGACTCAAATCCCCCTCCTTCTCACATCATTCAGCTGCTGTTGCCAGGGAAACACTTGTACACCCGCCACCCCAACCCAAGCTGTGCCCACACACAGAAACTCTTAAATCCCCTGTGTGCCAAAGGAAGGTGGCCCCCCTCTTGTTTGGAAAGGTTCCCGATGAGAAAGCTCTCCTTCCTTCCCTCTGCATCAGGAGAACAGAGAGAGAGAGTCTGTGGGGGAACAGGGGAGCCGGACGTGTGGGATGCATCCAGTGGGATTACAGATATACGGAAAGGCAGAGGTTGAGGGAGAGAGAGTGAGAAAATGAGAGAGATCAGAGAGAACGAGAGATGGGTTGAGAGAGAGAGAGAGAGAGAAAAGACATGAAGAAAGAAGAGAGAGAGAGAGAGAGAGAGAAGGTAGGAAGAGTGCATGGTTTAGATTTAAAGAAGATCTGAAAAAAGAAATGATAAAAACCATAGCCCTGACCCTTGACCCCAGATCAGCTGATCTACAGTGGCCCCTCAGCTCCTCATCGCTTTTACAGCTATAATGGGCAGTCCCAATCGTTTGTTTGTTTATCTTTGTTTGTTTCGTCTGCGTGTTTGTGTATGTGCTTAGCAGGCCAAGGCCAAATTGCAGTAGCTGTAATGAGGAGGTCCCATGGGGATATGTGTGATGCATGACACTCTCACTCACGCCTAGTCTCGCCTACTCCCTTTCAATGTGTGTGTGTGTGTGTGTGTGTGTGTGTGTGTTTTTCATGAGAGACGGAGCCTGTATTTGCACTGTTTTTGTGCAAGTGTGTGTGTCTGTGTTCTTTTTTCATGGGAGACAGAACCCGTGTACTGTATTTGTGCAAGTGTGTGTGTGTGTGTGTGTGTGTGTAAATGAGAGAATGAGAGAAATGAGCAGCCATAAAAACATGACCAGGGCATTTCCCCCATCTGCCTGAATAAAACATGAGTCCTGTGTAACTGTATCCCTGTAAAGTTCTGCCCTTTAAGGTCACAGTGTGCCGTAAGAGCCCTCCATGACAAGATCTCTACCAGCTGCTGCACGCAGGCATCTGTTGCGCACAATCCCATCCCTGGATGTATCGAGGTCCTGCGGGGCGTACGCTTAATGACTGTGGGCAGAATGAAAAACCTCCGGACATACTCACACACAAAATGAATTAGAAATTTCACTTCCAGGTTCACGGTTAGCATTGTTAGCTAGCCTAATATCAGACCTAACTTCTGAACTATATGTGTGGTGTGTGTGTGTATGTATGTATAAGTGCGTAAGTGAATGAGTGAGAGAGGAAACACTAACAGATCCTCCTCCTGTCTTCAAGTGCACAGCATCCACACCACAGAGGCTCCTGTCGGAGAGAGCTCTTTATCATCGGCCTTTACACCAGACACTATGCACCCACATACAGGCCCACGGACTAATACACCAAGGCTATGCGAGTTATGTGTGTGTGTGTGTGTGTGTGTGTGTATATATGTGTGTGCGTGTGTCAGTAGATGGACAGTTTTGTAGCCTCTCAGGACACAGGCCATCCCTAAACAGCAACAGTAATAAAAGCGTGTTAGCGCTGAGGCAGTGCAGAGTGCAGCACAAGATGAGGCTCCAGGGATAGAGGATGGGTCAGTCCTTGTGACATTCTAATAAACGTCAATACAAAGAGTATGTGTGGATGTGTGTGTGTATGAGGGATATAACCCATCATTTACACCCATCAAGTATTTGCCTGTTACTCTGCACTCTACAGACAGACACACACAGAAGTCTGAGCCATGCAAACGCTCTCTACCAAGCCCTTACACACACACACACACACACATGCACACACACACACGCACACACTCTAAGTGGAAGACCAGACACTGTAACATGGATCTCCATCATCTATTCAGTTGATGCAGCCAATGTTTTCTGTTTCTGGTCCAGTATGTGAAAAATCTTGGTGAGCTTCTCTAGTCCGTCCACACACACACACACACACACACACACACACACTCAAGGTCATCCACTCAAAACACTGGGCCTGGGTGTGTGAACACATATTTCTATTTCTGCTGACACCACCAAGGCTAGCAATGCTGTGCCACCGGTGCTTGAGCACAGGAGTGTTTTAGGGTAAATGGTCCACAGGAAGAGCACTGTACACTGGAGAAACCAGTTCCATTCATGCAGTCTTGCAATCAGTGGGATTATCATCTGATACAGACAGCCAGTTTACCTTACTGTACATGTATTACACACAGACAAACGCACAGCATGTGAACCACACACACACACACACACACACCCTAGCCAAAGGAAGAGAAAAAGAAGAAGAAAAAAAAAAAAAGAGTCAAAGAAAGGCCGAGAGAAAAATAGGTGTCAAGACGAGTGAAAAGCGAAAATGGTAGCTCCCACACACATAGGCACACACACACATAGGCAGGCGCCACCTCCATGCACATCCATGCAGTGTGAGCCATTAAAGTTAAACATGTCCTCTAGGCGCCCAGGAAGCCAGAGCAATCTCGCTTCATTTAGGCAGCGCGATAGACGAGCAATTCAGAACCCCCTTCTCCTGTATTTATTTCATTAGCGGGCAGATATTGAACTTCTCTGGGAGGGCCCATAGTGACAAACTGCCACACTCGCACCAAGCGCTCCATCAATTTCTACACCAAAATGAAAACTTCATAAAAAGAGCCACCACTCCACCTCCTCCTTGCCATTTTTCAATCTTTTTCGCTCCTGGAAATCCTTTTGCATTGTGAAAAAACAAATGGCAGGAGTGAATTACATAAGTGAGAAATGAACAGTAATGTTGTTAGGACTACGTCATCCCTGCAGCATTAAAGGCCTAGAAGAAGCTACACTACCTTTAGACAGAAGCCGTTCCAACACAACTCTGCTGAGACATAACAGTCTGTCTTTACGAATGGATGCTGGTGTGGAAAATCCATTTGTGCTTTTCTCTCCCTTCATCCATGTAAGAAAAGGCATTCTGAGCATATTTATCTGAGTAACATAACTAAACAAGCGCCCAGAACGTATGGTGGTGGAAGATGGACAACTTTTGTGTCAAAAACAGGAAGCAGGGAAAAGCTGTGGACATACTCAAAGCCTTATCTAGCCATCTAATAGAGCCATTGATTATCAATTATTTCTGGACTCATATATTCTTAATGCTAGTTAGTTTAACCTCTTCACACCGGTGGATGATTTTGACATTCTTTCGGTCAAGACTTTTACATACAGATGGTGAATGAATGGTGAATGATGTGACCTTACACAGAATTGGTTAAGTGTAAAATACACTTCTAGCTGCTACATCAGACTACGTGCTCTCTTCATCGAGGATTCCCTTCTGGCTGGGGAGATTTGTTCAGAAGCAAACACAAGACAATGAGAGGTGTTGTTCTCTGGTGGTGATAGTGGGCACACATACATGAGGGATGGGAGGTAATAAAAGTAGCTGGTTGTGCTGAGCAGCTGCCCTGTTGAAGGAGGGTAGGATGGGGAGGTTCGTCACGAACAGGAACACTGAGGTTAGCTGCTCCTGCTGCTACTACTAGACAGGATGGAGGCCTGCCCAACGTGCATGACCAACCACTCAAGGTAGCAAACAGCCATGCGCCAACACACGCGGCCCACAAACACAAACACAGGGAGATGGGGTGAGCAAGTGAGGGAGAGAGAGAGAGAGAGAGAGAGAGAGAGAGAGAGAGCGCAGAGGTTCATTAAATATTCACGGTTTGTGCTATTAAAGATTCACCACGCCGCCACTGCCATGTTTATCAGCGAGTGGGGAGGAAGGCTTCCATAGCCCAGATAATGGGCCTGAGCCACCAACACGACACCTTGGCAGATCAGAGACAAGAGCAGGAGAGAAGAGAGAGGAGGAGAAAAGAGAGAATGGATGGAGTGACAAGAGAGATAGAAAGAGAGAGAGATTAAGAGAAGAGGAAATATAAAGAGTGAGAAATAGAGGGCTTGAGGGAACGAGGTCCTCGTCCCTTTTTCCAATTCGGAGCCAACGCACAGGCTGTCCGCGTCAATTATTCAGCAACGTGGCTGCCCCTCCCTCTCTTCTCCTGCCCTGACATTATCCAAAGCCTCAGAGAGGGAGAAAGAGGTAGAAAAAGAGAGAAAGACTTGGCAATACAGCCTGTCCCCTTGCTCCAACCCCACACACATCACGCAACCACGCACACTCACCATCCACATCATATCTCTCCATCTACCTGTGACACACATCCAGTACATCAGGAAAGCACACAGCAGGGTTTTCAAATAAGCCTTCAGAAACCAGCATCTGAAAAACTTTCTTATGCCAAACAAGCCAACTAAAATATATCATATAACATACAAAGCCTACGCATGCCAAGACTTCAACCTTGAGCGTAGCCTACAGTATGATAAGGGCAAGCTCACTATTTTCCATGTAGATATTTAAAGGAAAACAGAATAGGTCTGGGAACCACTGCCAGTCAAGAATGTCCCAGGAGAGGGGCACCAATCACTGCTTGCAGCCCAGCGCAGAGGCAGCTGAGTGGGAGGCAGCACAGAGAGGAGACAGCCTCCGCTACAAAGACGGAGCTGAGCAGAACACAGCAAAGTGAAGAGCGAAGAAATCTGTGTGTGTATGTGCGTAGTGTGTGTGTGTGTGTGTGTGTGGCGGCACAACCAATGGTAGGCGGCTCGGGGCTTCAATGCAGGGCTGACTCGGGCCACCGCTTGCGCGAGCGTCTGATTTACATAAGACCACACACGCTTTTTAGGCAGAATTATGCAGGACCTTATGCAAAGGCAACAGCAGCCGAGGGTTTGCACCACAGAACCACAAACAGTAGAGTGAAAAAGAACATTTATGGAAGGCAAGGAGGAGAAAAAAAAGAGAGAGACAGTGAGAGTAGTAGAAAGAGGCAAGAGGAATACATGGAGAAAGAGTAAAAGATACAGAGAGACACACAAAGTAGACAGAGAGAAAGAGAACAAAAGAAAACAGAGAAAGAGAGACTCAAACCGACAGAAATAATGAATTGCTGGGTTTGTAGCAAAGCAGGTCTTAGCAAGCCACACGAGTGGCTCTGACAGTGGTGCTCTCGTGGAGGAAATGGGAGGGAAGGGCACACTAATCAGCCCACAGGCTCTTCATCAAAGACAGTCATTACAGTGCCAGATCACCAGAGAATGAACACTTGCACTTGTGGAACACATCTAATCCATTGTAAAACCCTTGCTGTATTGAACCCATGTCACAAAGCCTATATATCCGTGTCAATCTGGACAACAGGGATTCGGTCACATTTGGCCAATTCCTCACATACGCCTACAGTATGATCTTCGGGCTCTTGTTTATGATGACCAAACTGGTAGGTCTGAGGCGTACTAATGAAATGGAGAATGTTACAATGTCATAGGACAGTTCAATTCTATGAGCCATCTTGAGCTTACCATGGAAGGTTTCTGCATTTGCCACGTTCAGCGCCAACTGTGTCAAATTACACAAGTCGCACTCTGCCGGCTCGGCCCTTACCAATTAATTCTGCTTCTACATGCAATATATGATTTGATTACACGTTAGAAAAAAGCGGCAGCTGTGACAGTGATGGCCTTTCTGGAGATGTCAGTGAGGCCCGAGGATGAGAAAACTTCAGATAATTGTGATTTGTGTTTGCGTCAAACAAACAGGCATGTCCAAGGGGCTTTTGGCTTTGGTTAAGAGCACTGGACATTACAGTCATGAGAGATTTAAAGAGACAGGGTTTTGGCTCCTCTCCACTGCCACACCAGATAAATGAGACACTTGAGGGCTTTTTTATTTGGTGCCAGCCATCATGATGAACATTGTTAAGAAAACAGTTGCCAGGTTACTTGACAGGAGCTTTGGCAAAGCTGCCAACCTGAGAGGGGTTGGGGTGGGCAAGGGGGGTATAATTACCTTTTCAACCCATCTCTTCAATGAGGACTTTTGTTTGCCAGCCATCCATGGTGATCAAACAGAAAAAAACAAAATGCTTTCATTTAACTGGAGTTCAGTCCACCAATGGACATCATGCTGACAGGGAGCTCATGAGAAGCATCCCAACTGAGACTCGTCTACCAAGCCCCTGAGACATGATCTATGGTGACTTAAACTACCAAACACTTGTTCAAAGAAGACGTTCACACTTGGTATGCCAACAGCCCTTTGTTGCTATAGGTTAGGAAATCAAATAACGTAGGTCACACACGAAAAGCGATGTAAAAAACAACAATTGGCCCTGTTGCAAGCAACTTTTAACATGGGCAGATTCCTCTAAGCATGCGACAGAGAAGCCTGCATGGTTCCGAGCAACATGTTCTCATTGACCTTCACGCACGGCTGAGAATGTCCGGCTTGGAAGCCCCTTCACAGAGGAATGGATGAACACATGGATGGCTTAAAGGGAAAGAAAATGAAAGTGGCTAAGACAATAGAGAAGGCAGCAGAGTTTATAGAGGTGTGTATGTGTGTGTGTGTGTGTCAACAGGAATCTAATTAATAGCCATCTCTATCAATGTCAAGTGCTTTAAAAAGATGCCCCCTTTCCACGCCGGCCTCTCCACTCCACCCCAAAATTTGATACGGCCAGTAAGGACACGCAGGTATGGTGAGTGTCCACTTTCCCGAAATAGATCCGGTGCTTTTGTTTTTTTTTGCGGTGGCGGGAGTCTCACATATCCTGTCCATCCTCACTGAAGCTTAATTAGAGCAGACAAGATCCACACTCGAGTGTGACTCAAGCAAGGTGCAATAAAGAATGATGGAGGAGAGGGAGAGAGAGAGAGAGAAAGAGAGAAAGAGAGAGAGAAGCAAAAATGGTCACTACAGAAAGAGCTCAGAGTCAAGCTACATCAATTGAGCTCCTTCAGCTCAGTCTGAACTACAGGCAAACAATATGTCTCTTAAATACCCTACAGGATGATCTTGAATTTCCTACGAGATAAATAAAGTATAATCTCATCTAATCTAATCTAATCTAATGTATCATTTAAGTGCTATTTCCTGATTGCATAAAATAACAATCATTACTGTGGCCTGGTTCATTCATTTAGGCCAGTTACAATCAGCTTTTGGTTGATGACTAAAAATAAAGGACTGGACAAGAGGCCTGTTTTCAATCTGCAGCACCCTTAAAACGTGAATGTTTTCATAACTCAAGCAAGTCCTCTATGTCACACAAGTGTTTGGATTAGATCATGAGCAAGGTCCTTGAAAAATGCACAACATTGTACCATCTTTGGCTTCAGCAGACTCTGGAACGACCAGATTGGTCAGCTTCAGAGGCCCAGTTATTTCCACTGCAACACACTTTGGTATGGTTACCCTGGACCTACACAGTAAACAGACAGGCTGGTGTTCCACCAGAGGGCCAAACTTGTAATTGGCTTGGGGGGACTGAGAGAATTCTGTGGCCATCAAGAAAACTTGCAGGACATCGTTTACAGATAGCAAGAGTGTAGCAAAAAAAAAAAACAATCTACACAAACAATAGCGGTATCAAATTGTTCAGTGAGTACATCAAGCCACACAAGCCAAGCCACAACTGACAATTCATGCGGAACATGTACGGTGCCATTGTTGTTGTGATTAACCTTTGAGCATGCGCTTTAAGACGGGGGATGATGCGTTGACGGGCGATGGCGCAATCCACCAAAAAAATTATCCGGTTAGGCCCATCCACACGAAAACGCCTACCTGGCATTTTCAAATGTATCCACTCTGGAACCCGTTTTCAAATCTTGCCGTTTACAGATGTGTTTTCACCCGCTTCGTGTGGACGAGAGGTGTTTCAGGACAAATATTTGTGCAGATAGGGCCTCAGAGCAGAGGGCCAAACTTGTAATTGGCTTGGGGGGACTGAGAGAATTCTGTGGCCATCAAGAAAACTTGCAGGACATTGTTTACCGATAGCAAAAGAGTGTAGCAAAAAAAAAAAACAATCTACACACACACTAGCGGTATCAAATTGTTTTGCTCAGTGAGTACATCAAGCCACGCACCATTGAGGCCTCAGTAGGTCAACCACTGATCATACTAAAGCTTGGTAGGGCCAATCACAATCCTATACATCTTCATTGAGAGTTGTAGGGCTGGCTTGATGACAGTGTTGCAATGGTTCAAAACAATTAGTGAAGGTCATTTGATCCAACTTTGGTATTGAGTTGCAGTTATGCATTTCTTTGAGCAGTTGTGCAGAAGAAGTCACTCAAGACTCAAAAAAGTACATTGAGTGTGGATTCTGTCTTGCAGACATTGCACTGCTTAGTACTAGTACTTAGTACTAGCACTAGTAGTAAGCTCATTGAGTTGAGTTGGATTGAGTGGCCTGGATTGTTGGTTGTAGCCAGTCTACATTTTGATGTTGTAGTCTGACTTGCAGGACTTGTAAGATCTGGGCTTCACTTCGTGAAAAAAAAAACACTATTGGAGCAACTATATCTAGAATATTTATTCTGTCTTTTCTGATGAACTGGGGATAGGGCCATGGCATAGGCAACTTCCTGCTTTGATTGAGGAAAAAAAGAAATTGATGTTTTGGATGCCAATATATTTATTGGCCAAATTTGAATTAAAAGCTTGCAAACACAAACTCTTTCAGCAAACTGATACTAAAATATGATTGGCCTTATAATTTCGTGGTGAAATGTGTGTAATGCTTGTAAATGAATAAGATATCTCGATATCTGGCGCACAGGGAAACAAAAGCATGGTTGAAAAAAAAAAAGACTCGAAAAACTTACCTCGGGCTGACAATTTTTTCGTATTTATTATTTTTGCAGCATATTCCTGTCCGGTGGATTTCTTGACACATCGTCGAACCACAGAAAAGGCACCTCTGCATTGGGATGACAAATCAATAATACAATTTACGCTCTGTTCGCTGACAAATAACATTTTCTCATTATGCAAGGCGGCAATAAAACTTTAATGTACACCCCTATTGGAATTATACTACCATGACTTGCGGTGAAATTCAACGGAAATGCGCCGATAAGCAAGGGGGCGGTTTTGGTGGCCATAAACACGCCTTTGGCAGGAAGCTTAGCTTCACTGTGAACACGGATGCTCTTAATATCTTCACCCAAGGTTCAAACTGAAGAATTAAATGTTGAGTGTGTAGATCAACAATCGTCGTATACAACATGTGCACAGATTTGTATAATTTTACATTTTTGTTTTTTTTTTATCTTTCGAATAGACACAACACACATCTGGTCACTCAGCATTGGGTAGGTATCAAATGTTGCAAAGCGCTAGCTCTCAAGCTTCGTTGTGACACTCGAGTGATGCTGCTGAATAGAACACAAAGTGGCTACATTTGCCGAGTATGACACAGCTATTAATGTTACACAAGTCTGCAGTAAGCCATTCCTTTTGACGAGGCGACTGCCACATGCATCACAATTATTGCAGCTAAAAAGTTACAACTGGCAAAAATAACCTCTTTGCCCTGTCATAATATGAGCCTTTGTGACCAGCCTTCTCAGCTTTCAGTGGATGGCCATTTATAAGCAGTCTATCTAACAGGAGGAAATATTCATAGCCAGCTAGCAACACCAAGATGTTCACATGCATGCTCTCTCTGAGCTGAGTTGTCTTGTCACTGGCGTTTGTGAAGGAAACAAATGAAACAAACACCTGAATTATATGTAAACAAGCCACAGCTGGGCGGACGTGAGCCTCCTATCCGCTAGTATTTTACTTGCGTTTTTGACATGCAAAATCTACTCTGCATTGTCAACATTCAGCTACACGGGCACAATGAGACACGGAGCGGCAAGAGAAATGAAACAGTCTTTTTAAAAACAACAGAATTATTACTCACTTTCCGAGTTCTTCATACAGCTGATATTCGTCTGTGAACCTTGTCGAGGTTACAATAGTAGCCATGTTGTGCAGTGTGAGGGAGATATCGCCACTCGTTTTTGGTGACTGCCTCGCTCAGGTTTCGGGAGGAGATCTCGTCTACTCAAAAGGAGAGGGAGAGATAGAGGTAGAGGAAAGGGAGGGGGCGATGAGGGGTGGTAGTAGAGAGAGAGAGAAGGCTACAGCAACGCGAGATTTTCTCCCTGGTGTCGAGAGGAGATGGAACGCAAGACGCGGAGCAGGAGATCCGGTGCTGCATTGGCACTGCGACCGAAGGGGTGTCGAATAGGCTGGTAGCTTTTGAGTCAACACTGCTCTCCCGCTCAGTGGCAAATCAAGGAGAGTGGCGCAATGCCATCACATTCAGAGCAGTTAGCTTACATGGTGTAAAATGTTTAGTTTCGATTTCGGTTGATATTTCCTACTATGAAAACATCTTTCTTCATTCATGAATACTTTCATACGTTGTTCTGGTGTTTTCATGCATGTATAAATCAGCCAGAAATGTGGCATTTTCATATAATTTGAAGAAAAAAATCTTATATACCATAGTGACATGTATCGTGATCATTGAGTAATTTGGTCACACATTCTGATCTTGCCATTGTGAATTAACTTAGGCCATGTTAGGAAGGATATATTGACCCACAGAGGGTTATGCACAACTTACCACATATCAGCATACACAACAGCCCACACAAAATATTTTCATATCAGCCCAACTCAACAGCCAGGTCTGCGATTTGTCCCATTTGTTTGTTAATAATGAGTTTACAGTGTACCAAAATGTCATATTTTATTTTTTATGCAAGTGAATATGAGAAGAGAGAGTACTGATGTACGGCCGGTGGCTGGTTCTGAAAGATGTGAAAATATTTTTATTGTGCGTCTCTCTTCCTCTGTGAAATCAGGAGCAGCTTGCATTTTTGAGAAGAGAGATGTGAGCAAGCTTGTAAGCCCTTCCCAACGCCTCCCTGTCGATATGCTTTGTGCCTGTGTGTGTGTTGCATCCTTCTTGGGCAGCCGCTTGGAGAGGAACAGTGATTAAGGAGTGCTTGCGGTGAATACAGGAGCAGAGTTCTTGGCCATAATTACAGGGAGGCTGGCTGATATGAAAGCCTAATTAGAGCAGTGCAGAGGTGCCTTGGTATTTATTGTGTCACTGTCTGTTTGTGTGTGGACATACTATGCCGTATGTATCTGTGGGTGCGTGCGTGTGTGTGCATGTGTGTTCCTGTGTGTGTGTGTGTGTAGGGCTTTCAGTTGCCAGAAGCAAAATAGACAAACCTAATATGGTAACTGTGCTCTTTTTGAGAAAGGGTGTTACTGGATTTCAGGACCATCAGATGGAAATTTGTTTACCACATAGTTCCTTTCAGCACTGAATGTACCAGAACTTTTTATTTCCAAAAAGTGATTATGTAAATCTATTAGTTATATATTTTTGTAGAAATGTCTAGAATGGTTTAATCTTTATCTCTCATTCTGTCGACATTAATTAGATGGAGTCTTACATTTAACATTTGGGTTTGCTTTTCAGTAAGTTTGGGAGGGCACTCTGATTAACAAACATGGATTCAATACCAGCTTCTTCAAAGTTCCGTTTTTGCCTTTGAACACTGGGATCTCAATTATATACAGTATTTAGAAATGTTTTTTCTTTGATATCTGCAAGAAGCTGGGAACAAATAGAAAAACTTTTAGTGCAACAGCCATCCTTCGACTTCTCTAAGCATATTAACATACACATTTGAGAAGGAATAAGGGTACAGGTCTCAGACAAATGCTTGACAGAGTGTATTTTTATTTTCTCTACGTGCTGTTCAGCTTTAACACATACAGACAGCATCTGAAAACGATTCTTTAACCATGCTTGGACAAACACACCTGAAAGACTCAAACCAGAACAAAACTTTCTCTGTTCCTTTTACCATTATAATACCCTAAAGTACACCCTTCCCCTCCTACCATTAGTTTAAATCATTAATGTATGTGACAGATGTATGGGGTTGTTTTTGTTGAAATCTCTCTGCTGCGTATGATACTAACACAGCAAGTGAGGCAGTGAGTGAAGCAATTTAGGTCGAGTGCCAAGCTCAACAGTCATTCCTGAATGACTCATCCTATGAGGAGTTGGCTCTCTCGCGGTTTCACTCTCCAGAACTTTCTGTCACTGGAAAGGGAAGGGCCCATCAACTGAAGTATTACTTGACTGCTTTATATGTACAGTACATGTGTGTGTGTGTGTGTGTGTGTGTTTGTGTACAAAATGTAATCACTCTGTAATGTTTTGTTCTGCCTGCCTTTATTCAACATTGAATAGCTGATTTATAACCCAGAGATCTCTAACAGAGAATGGTTATCTCTAATAGTAAATGTCAAAATAGAGTCATTGTTTCTAATCTCTTATGCCATTTGGTAAACTCAGCAAATGAGTTTGTCCTGGCCTGCAAACAAATCTGCCATAAGACATTGTACACAGACCTGACTGTTAGCGGCTGAGAGAGTGGTAATCAGCTGTTAACCTTGAAATCAGCAAACGGATGATTATTCACAGAGACCCAACAACTGTGCCGTCATGAAAGGGAAGTATTATTTCTCTGTGGCGCTTGAGCCAAATGAGACGGGAAGCACAAGACTCTATTGTGTGCGCTAGTATTCACAGAGCTGATGAGGCCCGGCTACTGGCAGCAGGCTGTCATAATTACAAACACACTTTAACTTCTTCTTCTCGTCCTGTCCTGTTGGGACAAAACAATGTCCTCCAATCAGGTGTTTCAATATTGTGATTACTGCTCACACACTTACTGAATAGTTTGTGCAGTTATCTCAATAAAATCTCAATTTTTTTGGAGGTGAGGGAGAAACACAATAGTGCTAATTTTCTTCGTGCAGTATCACAGCCAACACCTTCTGCATGCAATAAACCAACACCTGAATATACACCCATATGCATTTATATTTACGCATTTAACAGACGCCTTTATCCAACACGACTTGTTAGCTATTAATTACTTCAGGGCCAGTCTCCTCAAGAGCAACTTGGGGTTAAGTGCCTTGCTCGAGGGCACAAAGGTGGCAGCCAGGAATTGAACCCACAATTTCTAGACTAGCATGTTAGCCCAGTTCCTTAACCACTATGCCACCACCGCATAGAGGTAGAGATATATGCAGGTATATGTGTGTGTTTTGATGTGCATGAGAGTTTTACTACTACAGACTCACTTTTTATGAAAAGAGCACACTGTAATCCCAGCTGCCACAACCCATGATGAAGGTGTGTACTGTAACCCCAAGTGGCTCTAGGGGAGACTGAAGTAATTAGTAACTGACAAATGTAAGCCACTCTGTATAAAGAAGAGTCTGAAATATGCATTGGAATAAATGTGATCCTTAGGGTGGCTCAGACCCACAGCAGCGCTCCAGTGTGTTGATCAGTCTGAGAGTGCTTCTGCCTCCGAGATGGAATAGCTCAGTCCAGGTCACAGAAGGTCACTCCCTCACAGCTAGCCTGTCAGAGAACTTCCTCACATGTCACTTGTGTGTGCCAGGAGTCTCTCCACCACCAGCACCACCAGCACTTTCCTCTGGAGAAATGTGAGGTATGTGTCACCAGCAGCCAAAAGGCCACCGGCTTCTGTTTTCCTTCTCATCGTCTTCTGCTCTCCTTCTCTCTTCTCGTTTTCTTGGCCCTTATGGAAGGGGCTCTCCCGAGCCTGATGACTGATGCTCAAAGTTCAAGAGGTCAGGCATGACCAGATGGGAGGCCTGTGAGGTCATACTGCTTCTTTTACTTTTAACATGCTATAGCAAAGAGCTCTTTCCTCCCCAATACACACTCACTTTCCTCCTAAAGAATAACCAAGATTGAAGTCAGATTGCCTCGGATTGAATAATCAACTCAATTAAATTCAGCACAAAGATTGCCTGTGCTACAGAAGTATGGTATGGGTTAAAAGAATGTTAAAACAAACTTCTCTGTGATTCTTGTGTGGAAGATCATGTCCAGGCCCAGGGTGTTTTATAGAGAGAAGCCTAGATGCTCAAGGGAATTCTTCCTCCCTTCTCCTCCTCCTCACTTTATGTAACTGTCCGTTTGGTATCTCCGCTTCCATCCTGCCCATTACCTTTGAACCCGAACCAATAAAAATGAGAGAGAGAGGGAAGGAGAGAAAATAACAAGAGGATGGAATAGTGGAGGTAGACCAAGAGAGTAGTGAACAAGAAAAGGCTGGTGAAGAGGAGTAGTAGGTGGAATAAAAGTGGTTTGTTTTGTAATTTTAAATCAAGGCTAGATGTGGTGATGCTAATGCAGAGGTACACAAATACCAAGACGTCTAAGAAACGGAGGAGAGAGCTTGGACGAGCAGAGGATGGGGACGGGGGTGAGGGAAGAGGGAGAGATAGATAGAGGGAGAGTATTAGCTAAGCTCCGTGGAGCACAGGCATTGGACTAATGAGGCCAGGCATAATTAAACACTGAGATGGGAGAGAGAGAGAGAGAGAGGGAAAAGAGAGAGGAGGGGGTACCTGCCATTCCTCCCACGCAGAGTGGCACACACAGCAATGGCTCTTGCTGCTCATACATCCCTCCTCTATCTTGGCAAATGCTGGGCGATAAAGCCCACACATATATGTGCATTCACACAAACACACAAAAGCCCAGCACATACAGTATGTTCCACTCTACCATATTGAACATTCAAACACCACCTGGGAGTTGCGTATCACAGCAAAGGAGACCCACAAAAAAATGTTTCTTTTTTATTTATTAAAAATGTGATCAAAAGGAATTTACTGAATAGAACAATGATGCTTCTCATTTGCTTCCTTGTTTTCACTTTAAGTTTCTTTTCCCTCTTAGTTAAAGGGAAAAAAAATCAATCAGACCAAATCTCTGTACTTTGAGGATGCCAGATGCCGCTGGTAGATGTAAGAATGGCAACATTTGATACATTAGTCATGACTTTATTTTGAGTCTCTCTCAAGGTCATGGTGGGAAACTAATGCACTGTAAAGGTATCAGAGCAGAGAGAAGCGTGTGTGTTTGTGTGTGACATAGCCTCCATGGCAAGATCATAGGAAGATGAAAACAGAAAGGGGGAAAAAAAGGGAGAGAAAACAATTCTGGGATGTGAATGTCATCATGAGTGTGTCTGTTTGGTGACAAGTGGTTGAGCTGAAAGCAGACAGAAACACACACACATAAACACACCAATGTTTTTACACACACACACATACACACAAACACACACAATATCCCAGATCTGTGTGAGGGAAACAAGGGCAGACCATTATGATTCAAAAGTCTTGTGATGCAACCATACACACACACACACTCATCCCTCTCACATCTCTCTGGGCTAAAAGAACAGCGAGGCCTTCTGCATGCGAAAGCCGACCTTCTTGAAGAGCGCACGGAGCCTGCAGACCTTACAGTGTCTCACAGCCACACCCCTATAAGCCCCCAGAGCCAGACCGCGCCGCCCCTCTGCCCCATTTAACACGCTGCTGCCCCCAGAGCTGCCCCGCCTCATCCCCTCCCGGACCAGCCAGGGGGTCCACACCCCACCGTGGAGCTGTGGGTCGGCCAGGGGGTCGTCGGGGGGATTGAGTGGGGGCACGGCGGTGCGGTTGTACTCAGCAATGCGTCCCATGAGCAGACGCACCACCTCGGGACGCTCCTCGGACAGGTCGCGGCGCTCGTACGGGTCGGCGGTGATGTTGAAGAGCCAGACAGTCTTGGTGTGCTGGTCTCGTCTCTTCTCCAGGCCCTGCCACCCCTGTGGCAAGGGAGGAGGTGGCGGTACGCCCTCTTCCTTGCTGGGCAGCACCTGAGGCGGGAACCAGTCGCCGTCTCCCATGGGGCCGGTCAGCAGCTTCCAGTCACCGGCTCGGAACGCCGCCCGAACTCCCGTGTCCCAAATGCCAAAGCCACGCCGGCGCCGGAGGGCCCTCTGCTCGGGAGGGTCGCTTGGCCGGCGGGACACCGGATCGATGTTGAAGAGGATCTCGGTGCGGGGGCATGGCAGACCTTCGCTGATGGCGCCCCACACGTCATGCCCGTCCAGCCGCCGATCCTTTGCCCCCGGGGCCCCCGCCAGCCCCAGCAGTGTCGGGTACCAGTCGGACACGTGGATGAGTGCCTGGCTGACCACCCCACGCCGCTTCAGCAGGGGGCTGTGGACGAACCCCACCGCCCGTACACCGCCCTCCCAGTAGGAGCCCTTACCGCCACGCAGAGGCCAGTTGCACCCACCTGACAGCGGCTGTCCGCCGTTGTCAGAGGAGTAGACCAGCACGGAGTTATGGTAGAGGCCGCTGGCGCGGAGTTCACGCACCACTTCACCCACCGCTTCATCCACGCCACTCAGCATGGCGGCATAGTGGCGCCGCGGGCTGCTGCCCAGATCGCTATGGCGACGCAGCAGACGGGTGGGGGCCTGCAGGGGGGTGTGGAGGGCCTGGAGGGCCATGTACAGGAACAGGGGCTTCTGGGAAGGGTGCGAGCGCAGGATCTGCTTCACCCTGATGAGAAGAACACAGAAGGAAGAAAGAGAGGAGGAGTAGAGAGGGAGAGAAGAAGAGCACAGAGTGGGGACGAGGAGAGAAAAAAAAGGAGGTAGAGCAAAGCAAGAGAGAAGAGGAGGAGGGGTGGTGAACAGAGTGGAGAAAAAGAAAAGGATAGGAAATAAGAGGAGAGGAGAAGAGAGAGAGAAAATGTTAAACCTCCATGGACATCTACAGGCTCACAGGAGAAGTCTTTGTAACGGCCCCATCTTTATTCATGTATTCAGTAGGCAAATACTATCCAGAGCGGGTGACAGAACACAATTGAAACAGATAACTGATAAAGGACAAGTCCGGCAGGATGAGATTTCCAGTAATTGAACAGATACAAGCCTGAGATAACGGCAACATCTACCAAAAGCAATTCATCTGGCTGACGCCTGCAAATGCATTTCAGCCCGACACGTATCTCACCTAGGAAGATTTCCTTCACTTCTAACCTATTAAGTCGGTCTGCACCAATATGGGTGGTTGTCAAACGCAGGCATTACCATAACCTCCTGTAACAACCAGTAATAATCCATTGATGTATGCAGCATAGGGATACCATTTGTCCGGTGACAAGGAACCACATTTGCGTAATGTACACTAAAGCACATGCTATGTGAATAAGAATCATTGAGTACTTTGCATGCTCTCAGCCAATGTGTGTTTACTGTACAGCAGTACATATGCAAGAGCTTTGATAGTCCTAAGTAAGTGCTCCTATGACATGTGTGGTTATAAGTGCACATCCATATGAGGTAGAGTATAAGTCAGAATGCCCCACTATCCTTTCATCCAGCGGTGTCCTTTCATGTCCAACAGACTACAGCTCTGCTTTTGGGCTCTACAAAGCAAGCCCTGTCTGACTAAAGTGCTGTCTCCTTTACTTTGTATCTGCAGTACTGAAGAGACAGTTAGGAAAATTTTGAGGGCTTTGCTTTATCTAGGAGGCACCCACTATTCCGGTCTTAACCCCCCGATATCCACTTAATATCTATTCTTTCCTATGCCCCAAAGAGTCAATGATTGCTCCTACCCGTAATGTCTTTGTGTGTCAGTGTGTGTGTGTGTGTGTGTGTTACCTCTCAGTGTAGAGCAGGGTAGAGTAGTTGCCTCTAAGCTCCCAGGCAGGGCGTTCTCCGTCGTGCAGGTCGAAGCCGCAGGCCTCGGCGCCATCGCAGCTCAGGTGCGTGAAGTGGTCGCCGCTGCCCGTCAGCGAGCCCAGAAAGGTCTGGAAGCCGCGTCCCCTGGGCAGACACTCGGGCCGGCAGAAGCCCAGGTGCCACTTGCCCACCATGTGCGTGGCGTAGCCGGCCCCCTGCAGCCTCTCGGGCAGCGTGGGGGCATCCCGCGGCAGGCACAGCGGCTGGCGTGAGCGGATGATGGAATGCTGGAGCCCTGTGTGGATCTGGTAGCTGCGAGGAGGAGGAGGAATGGAAGGAAGAGTATATGTAACTTGTGTGTCTATGTGTTTGTGTGTGTGTGTGTTTAGGAATTTGTTATACTTTGAACATAAATAGTGAAGTGTATGGACTCTCTATATGTCATATTCTACATTAGAATTAGATTTTAGTCTTGTTTGTGAGCAAGCTATTTAGAGAAGGGCATTGTAGACAGCAAATGGGATAATTTGTGACAGAAGTCTGTGACAGGCCTTTCAAGATGTTTTGGGAGTCATGCTGTTGTCGGGGGACTGTTGTCTCAACTCGAGGATTGGCGCCCCTCTAGTAATTTATGGGGGTTCAAAACGCAACACAGAGTCAGTCGTTAGGGGAGATGGCTTTATCAACAGAGTGAAGTCATTAATTGTGAGGTGATTACCATACCATAGATGGCAGTGTAAGCCTACACAGTGAAGTTATGTCTTTGGACTGTCATTTCAGACTACATCTGTTAGCAACACAACATGTGTCCCCGGTATGTCATGAGTAAAGTTTTAACATTTTTGACTAATTACAGACTTTGCCTGGAGCCTTCTTTGAGTGAATCCATAATTTTGTAACACATTTGTACCAAGTAACTCAGATAATTAAGTCAGTCAGTTTTTTAACCTTTTAAAACTCTGGTCCTCAAATGTTTGTCGTCTGACTAATTCCCAATTTTGAAGGCTAACGTGCTAATTTTCAGTTCTTAAAGCTAACATGCTAGTTCTGCCCAAGGCAATCCAGACTCCAGGGGTGTCCCTGTCTGCCTTTCAAAAGCTCTTGAAGATCTGGCTATTCAGAGAGCCCCTCCTGTCTTGGCACCTTGATGACTTTTCACTGCACTAGCCTACAACTAGGTACACCTATCCCCCTAGCGGTATTCTCTTCAAGGTTTCTATGTACAGTAGCTTCATTGTTATCCTCCTTTGTCACTTTAGATAAAAGCATTTGCTAAATGCATAAATGTAAATGTAAAGGTAAATGTACAGTAACATGGAAACTTTTGTCAGCTGACAATCAGGTTTCAGGCCCTCATCAGAACATTAAAAACTGGTCATGGCAGTGCTTGTTTGTTCTTTTGTATATGTATGTATGTGTATATTGTAGGCCTATGCATAGCATTCCTTCAACGAGAAGTGTGTTCATTTATTATTCTGTATTTACGTACTTGTGTGTATGTTTGTGTGCATGTCCGTGAGTGTGTTCATGAGCAAGTGTGCGTGAGTCATGAGTGTGTGAGAGCAAACATGAACCGAGTCGTGAGTATGCGTGTCTGTTTGGCAAGCATGCCAAGAACAAGGTGCAGAGAGAGGGCTGAGTGCGCCACACACACACACACAAAGACGCCACGTCAGCCAGTGATGATGGATCTAAGACAAGCAGCCCTGTGACGGCCACCCAGAGCTGGCTGGCGCTGTGAGGACGGTATGCTGCTCTGCACCACAGGGCGATGACTAACAGACTACACAGCACTGCCTCTGAATCAGCAGCCAGACTGGCACAGCTCGAGCCTCTTCCACTGGCACAGCACACACGCGTCTCACGAGCTATGGTGTTACTCTTTAAAGAATTACACATAATCTATGAGCTTGATGAATGAAAGTGGGTGACCTAACCTGGCCATTCTTATTGTACCGTTAGACTGGGATGTCTTACTGTATGTATGGTGGGACTAGATGCATAGAGCATGTCGTTTTTGAGTAATGGCTAAAACATTTTTAATCTGCCAATGTTTCAGAGAAAAAATGTAGTATGTAATAAACACAAACACTAAACAAATACAAAGGAAGAGTATACTGTAAGCAGTCGCCCAATATCAACATTAAAGTACATATTTCTTTTACATAACATTTATATTATATTGAATGTGTAGCATTCAGTAGCATTTAAGCACAGATCAGGGATGTTTTTAAAGATGCAAGGGGTCCAGTGTGAACTGAGGGCTGCAGTGGGAGTGCTACTCACCGTCCAGTCATCAGTTGGCTCCTGGATGGTGAACAGATGGGCTGCACGTAGTAGTTCTCCAGCTTCACCCCCTCCGCCGCCAGCTGGTCCAGCACTGGCGTGAGGATGTCCGACCCGTGGTAGCCCACGTCCCTGTAGCCCTGGTCGTCCACCATGATGAAGATGATGTGGGGTTGTGGTGTTGGTGCTGGTGGGGATGGCACTGGCCTCGGAGGGTGAACGCTTCCATTGGATGCCGTGCTGAAGGCCTTGGAGGTTAGCGTTGTATCCGTGTGGCCCAGGAGGAGACAGGTGAGGCAGCCCAGAGTGGCCAAGCTGAGCAGGGGTGGTCTGGACGCTAGTTGTCCCCCACCCATGATTAGCACAGACAGACACACAGACACAGACACTCCGCTGCCTAAACTGTCATAGGTGAGGTGCACTCCAGAGGTGTTCACACCCAAATCCTTTGCCTGTGTGTACCACCAACCGGTGCATGCAGCTGCAGTGGAGCCCAATCCAACTGCTCCCGCTGCAGTTAGCAAGAACCACAGACTTCCATTAGACTTCCATGGTCTTCCAGGTAGAGGGGTGTTTATCCATATCAGCGGAGCCCCAGCACATCCACTCTGAGTGGGAGAGATGGAGGACGGATGAGTGGCTCTCGGAGCTAGTCTTGGAGCACCCTCTCTATCTGTCTCTCGATGTGTGTGTAACTGGGTTTTGGGTTGGGCAAGTGCTGAGTGTGTGTGTGTGTGGGACCCAGAATCCCCCTCTCCCACCCACACCTGGGTGAATTCTGGGAGAGACATCTGACAGGCCCTTAACAGCAGCCTGTCACATTCCACTCCCCCCACCCACAGACTACCAGTGGCAGCCAAGATACACACATCATCAGCATACACACCTACTTGTGCGTCCTGCAGGCATGTTCGCGTCAACACAAACATGCCGCGTCCATCAACTCATGCTAAGGGCACACACACCTATACAAACAAGACAGGACAAATATACTGTATAAACTATACCTATTTGCAGACGTAGACATCATATGATTAGATACACACACACACACACACACACACACTCACACACAGAAGCAGATCATCAGATATATGTGATAGGGAGATGAGATATCTGGGTATAGGAAACTTCAATGCATGTTGAATGTTTGACCCTTCTTTGCAGACCCTTGGCAGGAGGGTGAGGACAGCAGCCTGACTCCCAGTACACCTTTGGGTCAAAAGGTTGCACAAGTGACGTCACCTGCACGGATGAACACCACCCTTATTACTCCAAGTTCTACTATATATAGAGATAATTATTATATATATGTAACATGTACAACGATAGAAACAAAATGTTTCAGGGTTTTCCATTCAAAATCGCTTGCAAGTACTAGAAATTATGTTAAACCCACATATTCTTCTGAACAGCAGCAGCTCTGGCGTCCTTCCATTGATGACTTTTCCTCCCCTTTCTGGAACAGAAATGACTGTATTTGTCATTACAACGAAGACTAACCTCAGTCATTTCCCAGAAAGCTGCTGGTGAAAGCATGTTTCCCCCGAACATGACTAATACCTTCGAGTTTCCTACCTTGTTGTGTGGGAGAGCTTGATGTGGGACCAGAAGGTCACAGGCAATTACTGGCATGTTGCATAGACAGCTGCCAGTTACCTGCAGGAGCTCTGGAAGTGTAGTGGAATCAAAAGCTCTCAGTGATATGCAAAGGGGGATTCAACAGCGGCAGAACAGTCCACGGAAAATAGGTGACAATGCATCACTAAATATGAGGTCATTTCAAAACTGTTTCCTCTGCATGGTTACAGTTGTGCTGAAATAGATATCAGAAAGTCAGAAGTGGGAATTAAAGGGTATTAGAAAATAAATGTGCACATTTACAGTGCGCAGCAAGGGTTATGCAATATTATTTTTGGTACAGTGAGTATTTTTCTAAAGTGAGTTACCTACACTTGATCAAAATAATTAATGGTTCGACTTGAAAATTCACTGTGTGCAATGCTTCAACTACATTTCAAATGTGCCTTTCTCTTATTTTGCCTTTTTCAACAAATGCGTGCAATATTTCAGGAAATGGTTACGGTTAGCCCTCTCACTTCCCGAGTGACCTGCAGCCCATCAAACCATAGGAAGCAAAGTGTAACGTGAATCTCCTCACCCCACCCAGCCTGACCACTCTGTGGGCTTCACGCAGCAGCACGTCCTGCAGCCAGTGAGGCTCGGCCAGGGGCTCTATCGACCGTCTGTCAGGTTTGCCTGGTGAGTTCTCTTTCCTGCCGAGCCGGAGGAGAAATCAATGTGACAAAAAACGAGTCCATTTCCTACAATGGGCCGATAGAGGGAGGTGGTGGAGCGGGAAGGGGGGACTAGACAATAACATAGTCCTTTGGGAAATCTCACAGCCATTTCAGGGCCAGGGGGAGGGGAGGGGGGAGAGAGAGATGGAGGCTACAGAAGGAATGGAGGGTGACTAAGGGAGTAGAGACAAACACACACACACACAGACAGTCTGCCACACACCCATCACTAATAAGCTGAGCTGCTCCTTGCAGGGCCAGACGGCCTTGGCTGTAATTGAGCGGGGGGGGGGGGGGGGGGGGGGGTGGATTAGGAAATGTAATTGAAAGTGACAAGAGCCTTCATTGGTGTGTGTGTGTGTGTGTGTGTGTATGTATGTATATATGTATTTCTGTGTGTGGTAAGGGGTTGGGTTGAAAGACCATGCAGAGAGAGCACATTCCCAAATTCAGTTCTCCCTGGAGACTTGCATTGGAGACGCACAACAAATGTCCAAAACCAGGGCCTAATAAGGCACTGACAAAACACATACATTATTTATCCTGTGTGTGTGTGTGTGTGAATACATTGCAACACGCTGCAATTAGAGAATTTAAAAAATGTGTGATAGTGGCCAGAAGCAAGAGATCTGTGCCACAGCACAGGATATACAGTACAGACTTGAAAGATGAAGCTCTCTCTGAACAAAAGCCCCACAGTAGGTAGACCTTTGACACCTCTAGTGTGTGTGAACACATTTTCCTCTCTCTTGTTTGCACTCTCTCTCTCTCCCACACACGCACACTTCTGTAAATATACTCACAACATATTGTCCATGACCCAAGGGTCAGTCACAGACACATTTTCTTGCCCTGACCTTTCAAAGGATGGAAAGATGGCATTTCTAACCCCTAAACTCGACTGCAGTCCCGTGATGCACCTGACACATGTTCACACCTGGAAAGGCAAACAAGTATAAGAGGAGTGTGTTGGTTTGAATGTGTGATTCAGTGCTGTTCGTCACATTTAACTCGCATAGGATGTTTTAAAACAACTGACACTCAGCATTTTGTTTTTCTGATTGGATGACTTTTGTGAAGGCTGCACAAACTACTGCAACTCCATGTGATAATCTATAAGTGTTTTTTTTTTACTGTGAGTGAAAAGCATTTGTGACAAACAGCCTGTGAAAACATGTGCCAAATCTTCCAAATGAGAAATCCACTACTGTCATTTCCCTGAATTGCATTCATTAAAAAACAACAAAAACAAAAAAACACTCTTGAGGGTTGAGCAAATCACTACCCTTTATTATTGGGATGACATGATGTTTGCCTGCCCAAGGCATCCTTGGGCATGGTGGTCATTTTACTCTCCTGGCAAACTTCTAATAGTTCACATTCAGCTTCCACTGCTCAATCCAGTGTCTGTCTCAACATCCTTACTGGGAGAGTTGAGGTGGTTTAAAAATAAGTAGACGCCTACAATATGGAAGGTTTCCAGCACATTCTCAGTTCCCTTGTGTTTCTTTTTCACACAAATTTTTCTCTCCCTCTTCACCGTTTGATCTCTAGCTGAGAGACCTTTTTGACACCTGATGTGAAGACCAGCCGCCCGCTGTTAACACACAGCCTGCAAGTGCGTCATCAACACTCGCTCCTGAGGAGGGCGGCAAACTCACTGGAGTCGTCACAGAAGACGATAAGCCAATGTCTTAGGGAACAGCGCCCTCTCCTGGTCACGGGCAGAAACACACTAACACACACAGACTCCAAGCTGCACAATTTCTCTACCAAAGTGAAGGCACTTAGTCATTAAGCCCAACACATTTTTCTTATGGGCCAAAAATACGAAGTAACTAAAACCCCCATGATGTACTCTCATCTGAATGCGTTGCAGTATGAGTGATTGACTGGTGGCACGGCACGCTGGGAGGGAGAGGGGGAGGGAGAGAGTGACTGTAGCGATGGGCTGCTGTTCACACACATCAAAGGGGCCCCAAGATGGAGGTCAAGTCCCTCGTTAACACCGCATGCCAGTGACTAATGAACACAGACCGCCTATTACAGCCATTTCACACTCATTTAGCATGCCAGCCAGAGAACACACTGCACACAGACAGAGCAAGTTACTATGTGTGTGTGTGTGTGTGTGTGTGTGTGAACGTGTGTTTGTGAGAGCGTGCGTACGTTCGTGTCTGTCTGTCTGGTAGCAGCAGGACTTTGTAGTTGTCCCTGGAGCATTCTAGAAGCATAGTGCTGTGAATGAGTAAGAGAGAACACCCAGCGAGGCAGAGGCATTGTCCTGTGTAGGATGGAGGATTAGCTTCTCTGCAGTAAACAAGCATTCGCTTCCCAGACAAACAGACATGGTCACACACACGTCCCTGTGTCTCCACAGACTGATGCACAAGTCGTACCAAGTTCAGGCGGGCGACTCTGGTTTTCTGCAACAGTAAGCCACCTTGCTTTTCCGTCATACACACATACACACACACACACACACAAACTTACCTTTCACATCAGTAGAGTAACTCCTTGCTTTGCAAAGGGAAGTGGTCAGTTTGAGTTGCACAAAGATCTATTTGCATTTGGTGCTAAATATCACATCATACAGTCAAGTTCTTTCAACTCGAGTCCATTTCAAAATAAGAGTCAACAAGAGGAGATGTTTTCTTTCCAACCTCTCTAAGTGTTTATTAGAGATAATACAGTGTTGGTCATTTTTTAAAGACTTTTTGTTTACAAAATAAACACGGCAAAACAAGACAGCAATTGATCAGCCGCAGAGTAAACCACAGGTTGTGAAATACAGCCTCTCCCATCCTTGAACTTTGCCAATAATGACTGACACATGCCACACACACACACACACACGTTCACTTAAATGTGCAAACACATATCCTCGTCCTCTTTCTCTCTCTCAAACACACACACTCTCTCTCTCTCTCACACACACACACAGACACACCTCTTCATGCCAGACACATAGGCAACACAGGTTGCACAGTTCATTGTAACATCTCATTTCCAAGGCTAAGAGCAGAGTGCAGAGGTAGAGATGCCTCAGCCAGGTCAGTTTGCATGTACACACACACACACACACACACACACACACACACACACACACACACGCACACACACCCTCCTATCTACACAATCAAAACACTCTCCAGATCCAGGCCAAATAATGCCTGCCAACACGTGCCAATGTTAAAACAGTGAATAATGCCATTTAGATATCCCATTTGTGTGTCTGGCGTGAATCAGTATTAAGACTGATGGTGCTTTTAAAACTTTATTTGGGTATGCATTTGGGGAGCAGCTCTAGGTGGGTATAGGTTTGTGTTTTTACAGTGTGAGTGTGTGTGTTAAAGTCAATGATGGGCAACACTGTAGACACTGAAAGACAAATAAAAATAAAGTAAAATAAACACTGTCTTTTTATATGATCTCAGACATTTTCTTTTTCCCACTGTCTATTTGGAGAAAATGTCCACCCTGACACCTAATGAGAAAGTGTGAGCAGAGGGAGAGAGGGATAGAGAGAGTGTGAGAGAATGGGAGAGGCTGTTTCTTTCGACACTGGTCTGCTGTCACGTTTTAAGTCCACATCTATTCTGCCGATCTATCCCACCCTCCCCCACGTAGACCCAAAATATACAATGCTTTCTTCAAATGTACAATGTTTTACAATCATTTCTCGGGAGAAATGAGAGAGGTGCGTTTCACTTGTGAACACAAGAGTGTGTGAGGGCTTGTATCACTTCCCCCCACACACACACGCATACACACACGCATTACACACACGGTCTGTCCATTCATGCAGTCCAGGTCCTCTGCTGTGCATCACACGGTGGTTGGGGTTGGGGTGTTTCATGTTAAAAATGCCTGTAAATAAAGTGTATGTGTTGATTTTTTTCGGGGCCAGCGTGTGTGTACGTGTGTGTGTGTGTTTGGGGAGCTGAGGTGGCGTCTGGTGTAGAGGTGTATCCATCACACCTCCATACATCCTGTTTGTTTTTGTGCAAACACCACCAACCCTTGTTCCGTGGCGTCCTCTATGCGCACACACACATAAATTCGCCTTGATTAAGAGTTCATCCCCGGTCCTCCTTTGCTGTGCATGAGTCCGTGGCCTCTGAGACCTTGACACAGAGAGGGCCTTCGAACTTTGAGTGTGAGTGCAGATAGTGTGAGTGTGAGTGTGCACACAAGGGCATCAAGGCTTATTTGGCCAGTCTACTTGTTGTCCTTTCCATCACACACACTCAATCACACGCACATACTGAAATTGGCAGAAGGAGTTTGTGGAGTTAGTGTAAGGTCAAATGGACGTCCACAACGTTGATGGTTGACGACACAGACTGTCCTCCTCCTCCTCCGGCTCCAGCCTCATCAACCTTCCCCTTCGCTGGGGCAAAGCTGCAGCAACATGGGTTGGGGGGAGGGGGGGGAGGTAATATGTGTTTTGGGATGTGTGTGTGAGTGTGTGTGTGTGTGTGTTTGAGGAGTCTCAGCTCCAGCTGGTGCTCTGCAGCTCTCCGCGTAGCCAGGTGGGCAGCGCCTGACCCAGCCGATTCATCAGCCGCAGCAGCGCCAGGTTGTGTTCGCGGTAGTACTCCGTCAGGAAGGCACGCGTCTGCAGAGGGACGCGCGCGCACACACACACACACACACACACACACACAAGCAAACAAACACGTAAATATAGCGACGCAAATAAACCCAGTCAAGTAAGGATAACACAAGTACAGTTACGTGTCTCAAGAATGTGTCTAAATTAGAGCATTAGTGGCTCGACACAAAGATGATGGGCCAGAAAGGTATGGGTCTACACAAACACAAAACTTTATTTATTTTTTTTTATCTATTTTTAGATAAATAAAGTGTATATATCTATATGCAATTACATGCTCCCTCAAAATAAGAACTACCTAAGATCAGGTGATCATCTCTCTTCACACACGTGCACACACACACACACACACACACACACAGTAGTACTGTATATATTGTTTAAGGGGAGCTTACATTGCATCATACATTGGTGCCAAGTTTATTCTTAAAGTGCTGAAACACAGTCTCGAAATGATAACAATCCAGATGGGGCGAGGAGAGCAGACAGACAAAACTTGTCTGCACGACAGTGTGTCTGTGTGTGTGTGTGTGTGTGTGTGTGTGTGTGTGTGTGTGTGGGCAGAAGTTTAATGAAGCCATCCAGACAGTTGCTCAGTGTCAGTAGAGATGAATGCCCCCTGGCAAGCCAAAGAAGCTATTCAATTAAAGAACACTACTCGAGAGGAGGCCCACAACAACCCCATGATGAAATAAGATGGCAGAGGAGAGACAAGGAGGGGGTGAAAAAGAGACAAGGAAAAAAGGAAAAAAGGGAAAAAGGAAAAGGAAAGACAGACAGAAAGATAAGAGAATGGGACAGAGACAGAGAGAAAGAGAACAGAAAGTAAGAGAACAAGAGGAAGAGATAGAAAGAAACAGATGAAAATGAAAGGGAGCAAGTCAAAGGAGGACAAAAAAAAAAACAAAAAAAAATCAGTGATTGAGAGCAAAGGGCACACAGGTGGGAAAGTGGGAGTCTGAGCGACGACAGAGGAGGAAGAATGAGATGAAGAGGAGAATGAGGTCAGCCTGTGGGTGGCCCAACATCACTTCTGCTATGTGATTCACACATACTGTACTCCGTGGATGTGTGTGTGTGTGTGTGTGTGTGT
>JAGFZM010002186.1:37662-47847 GCA_017657215.1 Limnothrissa miodon
ACACACACACACACACACACACACACACACACACACACAGAGCAAAGCATCAACAGCATGGCCACGCGGTGCATTTTAATTTGACAGAGGGAGCGATCATTTGATTTCTGCGGAGGCTGAGTGTTAGGTGGAGCGGAGTAGTGGCTGATGGCCCAGAGGAAGAGCTGCTTACTTCCTCTATGCTGCTCTCCTCTCCCCCCTCTACGCTGATGCTACTCTCACCTGCAGAATACTGAGGGATGACTGTTGGGTGCCACTGATCTCCTCTCACTAGAAGAGCTGCTTTTAATGAAGTCTATGCTTTTACCCAGTCTTTGCTTTTACCCTCACACACACGCACACACAGGCACACACAGGCACACACAGGCACACGCACCAGACATTGCGGCTCCTAAAAAAAAAAAAACAGAGTGCTTGAGAAGACTTCAAAACCGCACATTTAAAAGGTACAAAGACGGCGGAAGATGGGTACAGAGGGTGGAGGGAGGGAGAGTAGAAAAGACGGAGAGCAAGCTAGAGAGAAGAGAATGCAAGACCGTCAGAGAGAAACGGAGAGAACATGCAGAAATAGACAGGGGGGAGGCGCTGTGGCTCAGTGGGCTAAGGCGTCATGCCATGACTCCCGCAACCCGGGTTTGATTCAGACCTGTGGTCCTTTGCCGATCCTGCCCCATCTCTCTCTCCCATTCACTTCCTGTCTGTCTCTCCACTGTCACTATCCGAATAAAAGGCAAAAAGCCCCTAAAACTATCTTAAAAAAAAAAAAAAAAGAAATGGACAGGGAGGGAGTGAGAAACAATGAATAAGCAAGACTACTAGGGACAGGCATAAACCAGCACATGCATGAAGGAGATTAGAGGAGGGTGTGAGCATGCGTGCACATGAGAGGGTGAGTGAGAGACACAGAGAATTTGAGGGGAAGAGAGAAAAAGAGGGAGCATGAGGGAGTGAAAGAGTGTGAGTTTGTGAAAGGTAGAACTTGATATCATTATTGGTTTTGTTGTACATTTAGAGATGCATATTGGAGAGTGCGAGAGAAAGAGAGATAGGGTGGGAGTGAGTGAGAAAGTCAGAGAGGGAGAGAGAGACTGAGGGAGGGAAGGAGGAGGAGGAGAGAGGGAGGGGGCGAGAGAGAGCTTACAGACACACACACACAAAGATAGAGAGTAGCAGGGAGATGGGCAGAGAGATGAAGAGATGGTGACAGCCACTTGGGAGTGGAGGCTGAGTGAACAAACTGCTGTTGCTAATAGCTACTACCTTTGGGGAAGGGTGGGTGGACAGGGGAGTGGGACAGGGGTCACACACTGACCAGTGTTACCATGGCAACCCTCTTCTGCCAGGGCAGTGCTTTCTCTAACTTGTGCGTGTGAGAGAGCTAAAAGAACGAGAACACACACACACACACGCGTTTCCTTCATGTCCATTTTAGTCCGGCCAAAGTTTGTTGCGGTCGAGTCATAGAAGTCGTGTGGCGGTGAGTCTGCCAGTGTCTCACCCGAGGGGCACTTAATCCAAGCCAAGCTGAACGGCGCAAGCGGACAGCTCGCCCACCACAAGAGCCACGGCAAAGCTCCTGCCAGTCTGAAGACAGCCAGACACACCATGAGGACAGGCAGAGAGAGGGGGGAGAGGGGGGGAGAGAGCGGGAGAGAGCGAGAAATAAAAGAACGTCAGAGAGAAGGAGGGGGAGAGCTAGAGGGAGAGAGACAATGAGAGAAAGAGAGAAATAGAGAGAGAGAGAAGGAGAGGACATTTCCAAGGAGAGAAAACTGCCAGGACAAATTCAGTCGACTTTGGTTTTGCGTTGGAGGTGTTGTACAACCGTCAGCCTAAGGTGTGATGCGGACTCACGCAGAGCTTTCTTCGTCCTCGCACTGATCCACAAGAACATCTATAGCAGCTGCCTCTAATGCAAATGTATTTAAACAACAACTGTTCAAACAGATGTACTGCCAGCCATTTTAAAAGACACTGACAGGGGCGCTTTCCACCAGACGCCCGAGTCAACCGAGGCCGGAATGGACGAACCCCGAGTCCCCTCGAATGTCCAGTGGAGCAATGCGAGTCGTGCTGTGCCGTCGGACTACCAAAGAGGCGCCGCAGGCAGCCGTCACAGGCGGCACAAACTGGCTATGTGGCACTGCCAGTCATGTCAGATGGTCCATATTACCACCTGCCACTTACCTGTGAGTGAGTAAGCCAGCAGCTGTGTCACTCACACACTCGCTCACCAGGCACACGCAGAAGCATAAGTATGCACACAGGGGCGTGCAATCGCGGGCGTATGCACACGCGCACACACACATGCAAGCAAACAATCACACGGTGCCAGCAGGATGACGACTGGCAGCTCTATGTGCAGCAGCTTTAAGAGGAGAGGCAGGCAGGGACTCATGCTGGCTTGGTTGAAGAACTCACTCATTTCACAGCTTCATGCAGCTCTGTGTGTGTGTGTGTGTGTGTGTGTGTGTGTGTGTGTGTGTGTATGTGTATGTGTGTGTGTGTGTGTGTGTGTGTGTGCGTGCACACTCATGTATGCTTGAAGATCTGTTTGAAAGGACTTTCATTCCCTGGTCCTCTTCATTTAGTGTGTGTGTGTGTGTATGAAAAACACATACACAATGACCGTACATAGACCCCTAAGCAACTAGTCACCCGTCACAACCACTAGTTTGTGTTGCAGTGTTGATACAGTTGTGAACAAAATGGCTAAAGGCTTAAGCTGCTGGTCGTGCCGTTGCAGTTCACAGGAGAATGGGACGCAGTACACAGCTAAATTAAAAGCACAATATATACATATACAGATCAAACAGCCACTGCTGACGGTTTAGATGCCATGTAAATGTAAATCACATAATGACTAGATGACCAGGCAGCAATCAATCATTCTGCAAACGGTAGCACATCTAGTGAGAGATTTAATATAATGTAGAAGTGAGGGAGAGAGGATGGGGGGGAGAGGAGGAGAGGAGAGGGGGAGAGAGGAGGAGAGGAGAGGGGGAGAGAGGGAAAGAAAGGAGAGGGGGGAGAGGAGAAGAGGAGAGGAGAGGAAAAGAGAGTGTTGGCCTCCTTCAGCTCTGCTACTGATTACAGGGTTTTGCCTGCTCTGCTGGTGTCACAAAACCCTCAAGCACAGGAACAAAAGAGCGCCACTGCTGACAGGTGCTCGGAAAAGCATACTGCCTGTGTGTGTGTGTGTGTGAGACAGAGAGAGAGGGAGGAAGAGAGGGGGAAAGAGTATATTAAAAGGAGACAGAAAAACCTGACAGAGGTAGGGAAAGAGGAGGATCAGGAAGAGAAAGGGGAATGAGAGAAGTGAGAGCATACAGGTAAGAGCATAAAGACAGAGAGAGAGAGAGAGAGAGAGGGAAAAAAAAAAAAAAAAAGAGAGGAACAAAAAAACGGTTCAAAAATGTTCAATTTCACTCCACACTGACATGAGGAGTGTGTGTGTGTGTGTGTGTGTGGGGGGGGGGGGGCATGTAGATCAATGTTAAGATTCATAAAAGTATTTTCATTCAATATGGATCACAGAGCTTACACGCTGCATTTGATATACACAAAGCCCCTGCAGTAAGTATATTACACACTTTTCAGGAGGGAAATAATCTGACGTGTGGACTGCATTTCCCAGTGTTTGGGGCCTCACTCTGACACCAGCCTTCAGGAGCTGTGGGCTTCGGTTGCGCTGCCCCGCGTCTGTTTCAGTCAACATCGGGAGACCAAGGCCAGAGTGCGAATCCGTCCGCCTGTGATCTCTAGAGATTGGGAGTGACAGCGGGGGTGCAGGGTGAGGTGGTGGGGGGTGGGGTTGGCGACAAGCCTCTGACCTCGGAGCTCCTCCTGGGCCTCTAGGCAGCCCCTAGCAGCGCTCTGCTGTGCCACCTTTAGCCCGCTGCCTCTCGCCCTGCTGCCCACAGCCTTAATACCCATCCACTAGCCTCTCGCTGGCACCCACACACTCGTTTCTGGGCGCAGCTGCCATCTTTGTCATATTAAATTGATGATGGGCTAATTAACTGCCTGACTGGCTCTGTTGAGCCCTCTTCTCACTCAAGGGTACGCATACAAAAACACCAAATGACACACGGCTGCTCCTTCCATCATATGCACACAGTCACACACACACAAAGCTAGGGTAGTGTCGGCAGGGGACAACAAATTCACCTCCATGTTCCACACCCAAGTTCCACTCTGTCACGCATCCCTGGTTGCCATCGCCGGCACCCTGATGCCTAATTAATTATCCCATTTCTCATTAAGTGTCTTCATTTGGTTTGATACATGCTGTTGAGGAGCAGCACCTCCTGGCAACGTTGCTATTTTTTTTTTTTTGCTGACAAAAAAAAAAATAAAACCTCCAACACTATTCACACACACAAACTTTGCAGGGCCCAGGGCAATCTCCCTTAGCCTCTCATTGTCTGTGTACACACACACTATATATATATTTTATATATATATATATATATTAGCTGAGCTAATGCAGGGAACATGTTCACACGACGGGCGCCTCTGGGCTAATTGAGCATGCTGGTACGGGAGCGGCTTGTGGAGTTCTTTCCCTTCGCCAGCCTTGCTCAGCTCAGCTCAGCTCCGCTCCGCTCACTCGCTCGATCGCCGAGGTTAAGAGCAGAGAGCCGAACCCTCTGGGCATGGGAGCCCTATAAATAGGCGGTTAATAAGAGCACCGATGGCGAGGGGATAATTAGCTCACCAGTGGGCGCTACAGCTGGGCCAGCGGAGCAGCCGGCACGTCACACACACACACACACACACACACACACACCAGCTATGACCAAGCACTTTACACACACCCCTTTAACATTTCCAACAGCTATGACTGAGCAGTTTACACACACACATGTGCGCACTCACACACACACACACACACACACACTCACTCCATTTACAACAGCATCATGTCTCCTGAGTTAGAATCTCACTTTCCCATTCTGAAAAGCATTAAACCAAAACCGCTTTCAAAAAAATTTAGACAATGATATACATTTCTAATTAAATATATTACTTTTCTCTCTAAACAGACATTAGACATTTCTACCTGAGTGTCTGTGGAAAATAAACAAAGGAACAAATCAAATATCATGGGTGTCTAGATGAAGGTTCATCATTCCCCCCTTGATCGCTGGTTACGCCAGCACCACAAACCTAAGGGAGGCCGCTGCCTTTTTACCCAATCCACTCTTGTTTTCCCCCAATAACATCAAACGAAGCAGAACCGAGCACCCGGTCCCTCAGTGGCATCCGTATGAGCGGCGAGCCCTTCAGCAATTTACCTTCATAAAAAAAAAAAAAAAGTCGACGCTGTTCAGATTGATGCCTCACCAGTGGTGCACGTCTTGATTTCAGGCAAATGGGCTCGATATTTCACTAACCTCATTGAGAAAGTCTTCCCAAACGGCCTTCATCAGGCATTTTTGTATAGTCATCAGTCTGGTGCCTACACAACCTTGCCAGAGAGGTGGGGGTTGCAGCGAACGGAGCGTAACGTTTAGTTGCAGTTGTTTTTAACACCGATTTCTTTAAGGTGCAAAGTAAAGAGATACGTTATGGACAGACCAACTCCGATGTCTACAGGGAAAGAGAGTGTGGTGCCCTTTATGGTGTGACCTCTACAGTGAACATGCCATCAGAGCCAACAGAAAGTATGAAACGGCACTGCCTGCAGCATGGCCACCAGTACAGAACAACAAATGAGATACCAGAGCAGGGTAAACACTATACATCACTGTTGACACACACACACACACACACACGCATTTGCCTCAGCACATACCGTATTAACACCATCAACACCAATACTATACCAATGTATACAGTGTATGATTCAGTTAGATACCCGATTCTGCAATAAAACCACATTTGACTGCACTTACCTTAAAAACTTTAAAAGCAAGTTCTGCTCACCTTCACATCTGACACCTTCATGCGGGTGCCCTCTTTGCCCACGAAGATGTCGTCCACGTCCACCAACAGGTGGCGCTCCAGGGGCAGGCAGAGCCTGCGGCCTGTCAGGTAGGCGATAGCGTCCACAAAGATGAGCTTGTGCAGCCAGTAGGACAGGTTGTTCCCAAAGAGCACGCGCTGGATGCCGTCGTGGAGCCCCAGGTCCTGGACCACGGTGGCGTGCAGGGCCCGGTGTGGCCCCAGGTGGGCCAGCGCCTCCGACGACTTGGTGCTGGCCAGGAGCACGGGCTCGTAGGTGCTGTGGTTGGACTGGAAGACTGTCCAGTCGTCGCCCGGCAGCGGGCCCGGCTCCACCTGGTTGGGCCGCGTGACGTAGAGGAGTGGCGCAGCCGGGTTGATGCGGTAGTCGCGCAGGCCCAGGTTGGAGTGCAGGTAGAGAGGGAAGCCCTTGAGCTGGGCGCTGAGCAGCGAGTTCTCATTGGCCTTGAAGAAACCCACGATGCCCACCGCGTACTCGGTGCAGTACTTGTCCAGCAGGTCGCGGTTCCAGGCGTCCAGGTTGACATACTTAAGGATGTTCTCGTAGACGACCAGCACGTACCGGCCCTGGTCACGCTCCATCAGCGTGGGCATGTCCCCTTTGCTGGGCGCCACCTCTGTGTGGTAGCGGAAGCGGCTCGACTCCAGGATGGCCACGATCTCCTGGCCCAGCTGCGAGTAGATGCTCTCCACGAACACCAGCACCACGGGGTCGGTGCGTGAAGGGTCCACCGTCCTTGCGCCCGCCGCCCCGTTCCTGCGCCCGACCTGGGGAGGGAGGAACAGGGGCGTGCGCTGCGCCCCTCCCTCACCCGCTGCCCCAAACCCAGCGCCAGCGGCCCCAACGCCGATGCCCCCGCCCCCACCCCCGCAGTCGCTGAAGGGCAGCGGGGGAGCCTCCTTGATTTTGGGGCTGTTGCTGACGTAGTAGGCCAGGAAGGCCATGGAGAGCACGCAGAAGACGATGAGCGCCAGGATGAGGCGGTGGAGCTCCAGCTGCCGGAGACCCCGTACCAGCTTCCAAAGGCCCATGGCTGCACGCAGCAGCGCACACAGCACAAAGACGAGGAGGTGGAGGAGAACGGGAGGATAAAAGAGGACGAGGAGGAGGAGGAAACAGGGGAGGAGAAGGAAAAGGGTTGAGCAGCAGACACTGGCACCAGCTTCTGGGCACGAGGAGCCATTTACGCTAGGTCACCATGGCCCCCATAGCCCATGACTCGCTCCGCTGGTAGTGACGGTGTCTCCCCCCCTCACGCGTTTAATCTCCTCACACTCTGTCTCTCTCTCTCTCTCTCTCTCTCTGTGGGACTATTCACTCGCTCCTCCACTCCTTCACATGGAACGGGGACCTGCTGGGCTCCAAAATCCTGATGGATGCCCTCTCTCCGGCCTCTCTCCAGTCTCCCTCGGCTGTCCGTGGCCGTTTTATCAGGCCGTCGCACGTCTCTATCAGACCGTTCTGTAGTCGGAGGATAAGATTTCTCGATCGCACTCCTGCTGCACGCTCCACCCCTCCCCCTCCTCGCCACCTCCTCCTCCCAGACGGGCGAAGATCAGCGACTCGAGTCCTCTCCGGTTCCTTCTCTCCGTTTCTCTCTCACTTTTTTTCCGTCTCTGGTGAAGTTGCAGACTTTGACAGTCACCTCCTCCGGGTTCAGCGGCAGCTCCGGTTTAATGTGCTCCCCGCTGCGACACATCCGTGAAAGCGCCCCCCCTGCGGAGCCCTAGCCTGGCCATCCCTAGGGCGTGGGAGGAGAGCTAAGATGACACCTGCAGCACAGAGAGGGAGGGAGGAGGGGAGAGGGAAAAAAAAAAAATGACAGGTGGTTAGGACGCGTCAGGACCAACATGCGTCACCAGGCGAGCCAACACAGGAGTTTGACAAAAATACAAGAGAGGAGACAAACAAGAGCAAAAACGCAGGCTGTGGGAGCGGATGACTCATTTCACCAAGTCAAATACCAGCTGGATGAGGGCCCAGCACCAAACTGCAAAACGTTACTTTTAGAGGAATTTGTAGGTGAATTGCTGGTGCCCTGCTGATGCCTGATGGTGGCATGTCTACCAAATGGATTTCCTATGAACGACAATAAAATATGAAGGGCCATATAGACAGACACACACACACACACACACACACACACAAGCGCAGACACTTACACAGAAGAGAAACGCTCAGAAAGTTGTTCTTAATAATTAATAGTCGACTGAGCGTTTGACCTGACTTGATAGGTATTCGGCTGCCTAGCTCATATCTTGACAGGAGAAAGTGCTGGGTAATGGCTACACGTGGCACAAGGGACTTGGGCGAACGCTCAACATTTTTTTTTTTCTAGATGAGTGGCACTCATGCTTTTCCCATTAATGCCCCCATCCCACCACTACCACCTAACCCCAACCCTCCAGCACTCTTGTGGTTAGTAGTTGGCCTCCCTTGCGTCTGCGCTAGTGAGTGTGCACGCGCGCTCGCTCGAGTACGTTTTTTTCTCATGGCTCCCAAAATAGTCCGACTAATAACATCCACATGCTGTTCTTCCAGCAAGATAGCGTTACAGGTGCGAATAACGAGAGGTGGGGGTGCGGGGGTGTTTAAGGTTCGGAGCGAGCAGGCAGACACAGGGCTCGTCATGCCGACTGATGTGCGCTGCAGAGATTTTTTTTTTGTTTACGTTTGCAAGCTTCAATCCCACCCCTCTCAGACACAGACACACACACACACACAGGAGAGGGGCTAGGGGGACGATTTGTAATTGAACGCCGTGGGAGCCAGCAGTGTCATTCTGTTGGTAAACTAGGAAATAACTCCCACATAACACCTGCCTTAAAAGTTAGTGCTGGCATACGCACGCACACCCGCACACACTTCCAGCATGAAGACATTCACACAGATCTTTCTAAATAGAGCCCTTTCCAGACACACAACTTCCCAGGAACCTGCTGCACAGACGCACAGACACATAGACGCGCGCGCACACACACACACACACACACACACACACACACACACACACACACACACACACACACACTTCCAGCATGAAGACGTTCACACAGATCATTCGCACACGCACACACACAGAAAATGTCTTGCTCCCCCTCCTCAGGGTCACTGTCCGGCCCGCTGGGAGAGCAGGCTCCACTGATCTGGAGCGGCTGCAAGTCTGCGGCGTCTCTTCTGAATGAGCCCCATAAACAAAGGCCGCAAAAATACATCAGGATTCAAGTGAAACGCAATCATCCTTTGGGAGTCCTGTGTCTCACTACTCCAAACAATCCCCCCACCCCCAATTCTCCTCTACCCTTTTCCTGTGAGTGCATTTGTGTGTGTGTGTGTTTGTATGTGTGTAGGAATGCATGCTAGTCTGTGTGTGTGTGAGTGTGTAAGTGTTTGTGTGTGTGTGTGTGTGTGTGTGTGTGTGTGTGCGTGCACGCGAGCACAGTACAAGCCATCACTCAGCTTCGTGACATGATCAATGCCAGCGACGCTGCTACACAAAGTCTAGGTCGGCACTTAAAGGATCATTTTTCTCACAAATGAACAAACCGAGGCCCTGCTGGAGCAAAGGCACCTTGGCAAGAGAGGAGGGCTGTGAAAGCGAGACGCTGAGCTGGGCGACTGAGAAGATGTCATGTGAAACAAGTAGGAGGACGGGAGGCAGCCAAGATGTACACAGTGACAAGAGAGAAGGGAGAGTGAACCCACGATGGGGTGAGGCATCAAGTGAGCAAATGGGAGAGAGAGATTGAGTGTGTGTATGTGCGATAGGCAGACAGAAAGTGTGTTTGTGTGTATGAGAGAGACAGAGAGAAAGAGAGTGAGTAAGTGAGTGTGTGTGTGTGTGTGTGTGTGTGTGTGAGCGAGAGAAAGAACAAGATGGACAGAGAGAAACATAAAAAAAAGGGGTAGGGAAAAGTAGTGGAAAATGGGGAGAAGAAAAAGAGTGAGGCAGAAAGAGATGGGAAGAGTCTGTCTCAACTTTAAGGCTGTATAATTCCCAATTCCTGAGGCATCTCCTGAAGGCCTGGTGCAGACTGTGGTGGAGGAGAGACACGGGGGAGAGGGTGGAGGAGGCCGGAAGCACCCTGAAGAGGAGCCAGAAAATGGGGCCCAAGTCCACCCTGGCCAGGCCATCCATCACTCTGAACCAGCCGGGGGAGGGAGGTAGGGGGGGAGGGGGAGGGAGGGAGGGAGAGAGAGAGAGAGAGAGAGAG
>JAGFZM010002186.1:52166-59666 GCA_017657215.1 Limnothrissa miodon
GATGATGGGATGAGCCCTTAAAGATGGAGCAAACAACAGTACGCATCTGGTCATATTTTTTGAGGAAAGACCTACTTAGCTAAGCAGTGCTGTGTGTGTGTGTGTGTGTCTCAATCTTTGAGCGTCAGCTGCAGCGGTCTTCTCTCACACATCGTTGGCGTGGCCTCTGACCCAGTGCAGATACCGGAGGAGCTTATGGGATTGTGATGCGTCACATTCCATGCGTGATCAAAACCCACCAGGCAGAGCCTGCAATACACAACACTAGCCAGCATTCCCTTACACACATACACACACACAGATACAGACCACACTCACACTATCCATCACTGGAAACGCTGGTTGGCTGGGTAGAGATCACTACTGTGACCTGTGGTCACATGAGTCAGCCACAGGTGGTCAATCATCTGGTTCTCTCTCACACACACACACACACACACACACACACACACACACAAAGTGATTTGAGATTACATAAAAGCTAAATCTGCCATGGAATCGCCATTATAAAAAAGGGCAAACATCCTCTAAAGCCTTGAAAGAGAAACTGATTTGGCAGCGGGAAGCACCATATCAATCATTGCAAACAATAGATGACAAGGAAAGAGCCTTTGATGGCTTTATTATCCACACCCTGCCTTCCTGCCTGCAGAGAGCACAATGCTGGTGCATAGAGGTGGCATAATAATAATAATAATAATAATACTACTACTACTAATAATAATAATAATAATATCATCATCAATAATAATAAATAAAACTGGCCTGGCCGTGACTCAAGCTGCTCCTCATTAGATCGCTGGGATGCGAATCCGTCGTGGCCGGAGGGGCGAGGGAGGTCTGACAGCTGCTGTGTTTGCTCCCTCAACCACAAACGGCTGCAACAAAAGGGACCGGCTCCCCCGTGCCTCGGCCCAGCCCTCCTCCTACCCCCTTGCCCTGCGCCCCTCTCCTCTGAGGCGAAGGTCAGGGCCCCAGTGGCCTGCTGTGGAGGCCCGGCCCATGGATTCCAAAGGGAAATGACCCGCTCTGCATCACCCCCACCCCCCAACCACACACCCCTCCAACCCATCCTCTCAGTTATTCCCCAACAACAACCACCTCCCCCACTCTCCCGAAGTCTGACTACAATGAGAGAACAGCCCCAAATGGACTGCACACACTGAATATAAGGGAGTGGGACACAAACAAGAAAAGGAGGTGGGATGGAAGGAAGGGCGGTGCCCATGGTGTGCGTGTCAGTGTGTGTGTGTGTGTGTGTGTGTGTGTAATCTGTGGATCACACATTTAAAAGTCTCCTTCCAAAATAGACCATTTAATTCTTGATTTTTTTTTTTACATTACCATAGGTCAGCCCAAGTTGCACTTGTATGCTCAACTTCAAAACGCTCTCCTACCCCTGTAGTCTGTATTCGCCTGTGATAGAAAACAGCCGGGAAAAACAAGCGAATCGGAAAAGCCGTACAAGCTTACGACAACATTAGCTATGCAGTTAGCCCGCCCTCAAGAAAACATTATTAGGCTGCCTGCAGACAGACCCACTAGAGGGAGCATCACAGTGCTGTTAGCCAATCAGAGGCAATACGTTTGCATATCATTAATATTCATAAGAATCCTCTCACGCTATCCCTGCTCTCGTTTTCACCTAACTAAAATAGCTTGAAACAAGACAACCACAGCATATTTTTGTCGAAACCAACTCTCATGACATTATTTTAGACAAGAGACCACCACAAAATGAATGAAAATACGATGGAATGAGACCTTTAATAAGAGGCATTTAGAATCTTGCACACATATGATTTTTTTTTTAATTATAATCAACCAGCGAGTGCTGTACTGCAATTTTTTTTTTTTTAACCAAATGGAGCTGAACTTCCTGTGTGAGGTTATGAATTCACGTCAGCCACTCCAAGATAAAAGAGCTCAAGCTTCTTTCATCCCAGTTCAGACTTCAATGGCTGTCTCAGTCCAGGATAAACTTGGCCTTCTAAGAGGATCGTTTTCCCATGTTTTTGTCTTTCTGCCTCGTCCCAAACTTGCGTGCAAAAAAAAGGTCTGGGGGACCGATAACATCAACAACACACTCAACACAAACAAATTCAACAGTGCTTAACCAGTGTCTCTCTCTCTCTCTCTCTCTCTCTCTAACACACACACACGTATGTTTGCCTGCATACTAATAATTGTAACAGAACAAAACACTCTCCCAATTGAATTGGCAGAAAAACAAATAAATCTCAAAAATCACTTCATTACATACCTAATGTAGCAGAATTCATTATTTCCTGAGCGGAAAAAAAGAGGCTGCTGCCATTAATGCAAGTTGTTTAATATCTCCAGCTGTCACTTCTGCTGCTGTTACTGCTGATGTTAACACACAACACAGTCACACATGTACCCGCTCACATATGCACACACACACACACACACACACACACACACACCTTTACAGCACTTAAATAAATGCAAGGGAGCACTGCACAGTATTTGTAGTCAAGGACGGAAAAAAAACACAAAAGAAAGATAAGGGAAAAATAGAAAGAAAAGGGATTAAGAAAGGTAAAACAAACAAACAAACAAACAAACAAACAAACACACACAGACACCAGGTGTCAGACTGGGTTGGGGTTAGCTTTTTAAATATGAAGGTAGATATGTTCTAAAATGGACGAGTGTGTATATTTGATTTGAGGACTTAGAATATAATTTACATTTACATTTATGCATTTAGCAGACGCTTTTATCCAAAGCGACTTACAAAACGAGGATAACAATCATAATGTGAAAAAGCGTAAAACAAACATTTCATCTTGTAAATGCCTATTTTCATATACGTGTGTGTTAAATTTGCAGTCACGGTGAAAAAAAAAAAAACACACGAGTGCGAGAAAAAAAAAAAGTGTGAACTTGCAGATTGAAATTTTAACCTGTGGAAAATATTCACACACACACGGAAGAATAAATATGAAAACATTCTCCCAAATTGACCCAGTCAGAAAGGGGAGGATAGGCCAACACTACCTTTGCATCATCAAAGGTTAACACCCCTTTTTAGGGGAAAACAAACGGATTCCCCCTGAGACCGGTGTAACACGCTCTCTTTGCCCACCGAGGACCGTGTGCGGTATTTAAAGATAGATAGATAGATGACACTGGATAAAAAAAAAAATGTCCCTTATCAGAAAACTGGATTAATGACCCCACGCAATGGCCAAATATCGACTACTCTGACATCTCATCTCGTTGAATCACCAAGTAATTCTGTTATTATGAGGCCAACATCTAACTATTAGCGAGATAACGAGGTACTAAAGAAGGTAGTTCACTTGATAAAATCATGTTTTGTTTGGTTAAAGAAATTGACATCATTTTTGTTGTAACCGGATTAGTTAGAAAGTCTATGAAACGGCTAGCTAACGTAACGATCACATGCGATCTTGGGTGTTAACTGAGTTGAAACAAGGTGTCTTTGGAAATGGTAGGGTATACATGGATTTGGCTGGTATACTAGTGTCAAGTGCTTTGATTAGGTTTTGTAGGGCAGAATTTTTTTTCCACGCACTCATGTTTTTTTTCCCACCGTGACTGCAAATTTAACACACACGTATATGAAAATAGGCATTTACAAGTTCAAATGTTTGTTCGACGCATTCTCACATTATATTCTACAAGTAATCAAATCAAATATACACGCTTGTCCATTTTGGAACATATCTACCTTAATATTTAAAGCCGGGCCGTGCCTGGGTGACTCAGGTCTGTGTGAATGCTAACAGGTGTGAGTGGCAATATCTGTGAACCACCTGTTGCACTCTGACCAGAGCTATGCCAGGGCACTCACACTCTCTCTCATACACACACACACAAACATCCACACTCACAGGGCCAGCTCTGCCCATCGAGGCTATTTAGCCCTGTTGAAAGAGCTGCCAGCCTAAGACCCACTTAATTAGACCTGCCCATCCGAGAGCAGACACACGGCAGGCATTACAACACTGTAATTAGCTGTCAAGGATGAGGAGGAGAGAGAGAGAGAGAGAGAGAAAGAAAGAGAGAGAGAGAGAGAGAGAGAGAGAGAGATTTAAGAGAGAACAAGTGATTGAGGGGGAGAAATTGCAAAGATATAAAAGGCAGAGAGCTATAATGGGAAAGAGAGAGAGAGAAAGGGAGAGAGTAGAAACAAGTGAGAGATTTTATTGAAATGAGATGTAAAAGGTCAGTGTTAGCAGCAGGAAGTTTATGGGTGGAGCAGATGGAGGGAGAACATGAGGGAAGTTGGAGCCCACCTGCTCACAAAGAGAGAAAAAAAAGAGTGCAAGAGAAAAAGAGTGAACGAAAGAGTGAGAGAGGCCTGAGGCAAGCCCTGTGAAAGGGTTTAGAGGAAGAATGTTGTGCATATAGCCCCCCACCCACCCCCTCCCTCTCACTGCTACTCTAGAAGCCACCCCAGGATAATCTCCCTCATTAAGGCAGAATAAATGTTAAATCATTAATGGTGCCACTTTATTAGGAAAGCCATCTATCCATGCGGCGCTGCGCTGCCATGACATGCGCTGCCGTGCCATGCACTGGCACTCCTCCTCCTCCTCCGCTTCTGCCTCCCACTGGGCAAGTCACCTTCTTGCAGGTGCCCACACCACTCAGTGGCCTCCTACGCTGCCTGCTGCGCCCTGCTCCCCCTCCTCCTCACGGGTTCTATGCGCCTTCCAAGTGATGTTCTCCGCTGCATACAAGGGAGACCGGTTGGCACGGGCAACTGTTGCTGAGGGTGACTGTGGAACATGCCAGAGAGAGAATCACAGACTTGCTGGCTAATTTGAGAACACTTTGTTTGTTTGTCAGAGTCAGAAAACTAAAAGTGTGTGTGTGTGTGTGTGTGTATCCATCACTGGTTGTCCACCAGGCTTTAGCTCGAGTAGCACACTGAAGGCTCTGCTCCCTTTATGCCAATCAGCGGGCAGCGTGAGCGTGCTAAATGATCCGTGCGAGGCGGCAGGCAAACCATCTCTCCAAGAAATCAGCAGCCGGATGAGAAACAGCTGAGAAAGCTCCACTGCCAGAGACTAGGAAAACACACAGGTGGTGGGGCGTCAGAGTGCGTGCGGGGGAGAGGGAAGAGTGTTTGTATATCTGTGTGTGTGTGTGGTAGGATGTGTATGCGTGTGAAAGTGTGCGCAAGAGGGAGTTATTGTGTGTGTGTGGCTTACGTTGTTCTAGTAGATTCCGGTATGTTTTTACCACCTTGAGCTCATGCTCTCCCCAGCCATGTGGCCAGTTCTGTTTAGACAGCAAACTGCCTGCATCTGCGGCCAGGCAAAGGCAAACGTGACCACCCACCTTGAATGAGCAAGTGCCCAAGTGCAATTTGTTTCACGCAAGATAGAGAGAGAGAGAGAGAGAAAGAAAGAATGTGTGTGATGAGTGTGTATGTGTGTGTGTGTCTATGCTAGAGACTGCCACGTACACTGAATGTATCAATAAGTAAGCTCACATGCACATGAGTGGGTGATGGGGCAGGTCTGGTCAAGTACTGTATGTTCAGTATACAAAATGTAGGAGTTAGTATAATCATATACTCGTGTGTACTGTAAGTGTGCATGTGTGGGAATGTTTGCACTGCTCAAAATGTTTTTAAGGGCATAGAAAGACCTGCAGATTTTCCCTCTGTGTATGTGATGGTGTATGAAGTCTGTGTGTGAATGTGTGTGCGTGCGCATGTGTGTGCGTGCGCGCGCATGTGTGTGTGTGTGTGTGTTCAGTCAGAAGACAACGAAAAGCCACAGTAGACCACCTGTTCTGCAACTGCAGTGAGATCCTTAATCCTGATGATTGAGGCACCCCAGGAAGAACAACTACCTATTCCATATTTTGAGTCTCAACCCCCAACCACTGCACCCCCACACACTGTCCCAACCCCCACCCACTGCACCCCCACACCATCTTGACCCCCACAACCGTCATAACTGCGCTGTGCTGCCGGGCAGAGCTGTGGCGAGTTGCCCTTGTCGGCCTGCATGGGGTCAGGCGCTGGCAATCACTGCAGGCATGCTGAGCAGCTCAAACTCTGTGGTTTGGCACTGGTGTGAAGCTGTCAGAAGTGTGGCAGCCGGAGGGTCGAGGAGTGTGTCAGCGTGTCATTTTTTTGTGTGAGAGCTGAGTGGGCGTTTGCTCACGCGAGAATTTCTGTGCGTGACTGTGCATGTGTGTGTGTGTGCAGGGATTAAATTGGGCCGGGGCTATCCAGGGCTGAGCCCAGGCACATAAACTCATGCTGCATTATGACATCAAAAGCAACAAACCTTTTTTTCACGCTTTTCAGTTAAGAGTAATTAATTAGGCTAAACGATCGTTCTAACAATTAGTAAAACAATGAGTTTTGTGTAGCCTAATAGACCGCCTGGCTTTCCTGATAAAAAGACGACCTATCAAAGCTCAGAAAAGTTGCAATCGGAGATTCTAGAACACTAAGTGGCTACTTTTTCCTCAGCGAGTCAGAGACGTTAGTTGAGGCTGTCAAACAGAGCACCGCACACTGGTATACGAGAGGTTGACACAGCGAGATAGAAGCAGACAGACAAGGTATGTGCTAACGTAATGACATGAAGTTGACATAAGCCTAACGTCACCTGAAGTTGGGCTACCTCTGGCAAGTCTGAAGGTAGAATGAGCCTTACACCAATTCACTCTGTGTGACCTTAACTTTCTCTACTGCTACTTGAATACAATCATTGCTCTGTGTGTGTGTGTGTGTGTGTAGAAGAAACAAAATCAAAACAAAGCAAACCAAGAAAAAAAAAATAAATAAATAAATAAAAAAAAAAAATATATATATATATATATAATATATAAGGATAGACAACTCAAGTGAGAAGGAAAGAAAGAAATCAGAACAAAACCCAAAAGAAAAGGATGAAAAAAGCGAGACTGAGCAAGTCATGGAGGGGAAGACCCGACAAGAGTGGCGACCCAGAAAAGGCAGTGGAGCCAGTCATTCAGGCGAACCAAGGCGGGTTGGGGGGAGCTCAGCCTGACCTCTCCAGCCCAGCAGGAGGGCTGGTTGCCTGAGCCCGTGTGGCCGGAGCCCTTACACAAAATAATAGATATATAATCTAATAAACAAATAAATAAAAACCATCTCAGTCGCCCCTGACCCTTTCCCAGCATGCAACACTGTTGCGTCCGCTCGAGTCCACCGTCTCCACTTCCACTGGAGTGTGTGTCTGTGTCCATGGGCCTTTCTGTGTGTCTGTCTGTGTGAGTGCGCTGCCTCTCCCCGAACAGACACACACACGTCCCTTGGGCTTCAGGCTCTGTCACAGTCTCCGTCCCCATCCATTGTGCTCCGCTTGGTTTGTCTTTCTAACTGACTGGCCGCCTCCTCTCTCCCGCCATGCCTCACCACACACAGTCCTGTAGCAAATCACTCCGTCCGTGAACGACAGCGGCGCGACGGGCCACACGAGCAGCGCGATCACTGCAGACTCTTTAAGCAGACCC
>JAGFZM010002186.1:74065-100867 GCA_017657215.1 Limnothrissa miodon
AAAAACTCCAGAGTAGCCTTTTCCACATAAAGGAAATGAAAATAATGCATTGAGAGAAAAAAAAAAAAAAGATGGATAACAAGAAGGAATAACAAATCAGAATACTACCCACCGCTTATCTTCTCCCTGAAAAACACACAAACCCACATGCAACCCCTATCTTCTGAGGAGCAATGCTTCACTCAAGGGACTGAACAATGCCTTGGAGATGGAGAGATATGTGGATTGTTCTTATGGGGGCTTGGATGTGGTAGCCTGAGGGGTTATTACCCCATCCAGCCCCGACCCCTGACCTATTAAACCCCCCTATTCTCAACTGAGCTTCCAAGTGAGCACTGCCTCATCTAGCCTAACAGTGAAGCTGGAGGGAGCGCTCACCCTTGCCCTGGCTTGCCCTACACCACCTCCTCCGTCAGCACCAGCAGGTCAGCCGCCGCCCCACCACCACTACTCACCCCCACTTCTCCCATTCTCTCTCTTGCATACCGGAGATTAGGCTATGTTTGGGGTAGAGAATGTGTGTGTGTGTGTGTGTGTGTGTGTCTGTGTCTGTGTGGTGGGGGTGGGGTTTATCCCCAGCTCAAACCCAATGCCTGAGCCCAGCGAGTGTGGTGGCTTGCGTGACGACGGCATCTTTGCATGTGGCAACGCAGACTGGATGGTCATGTTAATCCAGTACTCTCAGGACTGAAGATACGTCTGCGGCGTCAAGACATGGGTTTCAAATTGGCCGGCGCATACAAAGATTTAAAAGCAAACCCAAAAGAAATAGATCACACATTAACAGGGCTTTTAAAGGTTTGCACATGCGCGGCACTGGTAGACAAAACCCAGCGAGGGGGTAGGGGAATGCTCTTTTGATAGATTAAGGATAATCTGGGTTAATGCCTGAGTGCATGGGGAATTTCTGATGAATTGGCAAATGTGTGTGCGTGTTTGGGGTATAGGCCTATGTGCCTGCGGGTCTTATCCCCCCACCTGCAAGAGGATAAAGGCAATCCACACTCATCTAACGCAGAGTTTGCATTCAGAGCGATTTATTCTGGGTAATCAGTGGGGTTTGTTTGGGCATTTTAAAATGATAACTTAACCAGGATATTACACATGTGCATCTGTGTGCATGTGTGTGTGTGTGTGTAGCATGCATGTGTGCTGGTGTGTAGAGAATGTGGGGGAGGGGAGCCTTGTTGTGTTCAAACAGCAAATGATGACTTCATTTGAAGCTTTTCACGCCAGCCTCTCGGGATGGCGAGAAACACTATGGTTGCCTGCAGAGTAAAGCGCGGGCGGGCTGTGTGTGTGTGTGAGAGTGTGTGTGTGTGTGTGTGTGTATTTGAGCACATTTTTTCAGCATCTGGGTTAGTTAGCTTTTGTCTATGCGTACACTGTGGAAAAATCTGTTTATTCATGTTAACAGTACATGTGACTGAAATCACACATGTTAAAGGGCTCTTGCATGCAGACTAATGAATTCCCAAAGCAACGCAAAACATAATGTAAATAATGCATGTTGCAAGTTAATGGGACGTGAAGCTCAAGGCGACGCCGTCACTCTCTCACCAAGCTCTTCAGCAGGCACAGGGCAACGGTAAGGCACTGATCCGGGAGGCTGCCATTTTGAAAACGCGGTGCAGAGTTCTCCACCCAGACAGAAGAAACACCTCTAGCACAGAAGGCAACAGACAGGAGCTGAATAATACAGAGAAATTGAGCCTTCGGTTGCTGTGGCTTGAACAAGCCCACCAAAAAGCACACAGGTAGAGATTCAGGTTGTGTGCTCAGTGGGGTGGGAGTTCCAGCATCATGGGGTGCTCACCACTCCCTCTTTGCCCTTCACTTCCACCTCGGTCAGGTGCTCCAAGGCAGGTCACCCAAAAACACACTTTTGTATAAATGAGGGCAAGAGGCACCGTGTAGAAAGTTGCCCTTGGTAAAAGTGAAAACATTTCTTTTCTTTTTTTAAACAGGTACATACTGTAGTGTAAGTCAGTACAGTATGTACAGATAGTACAGACAGACAGACAGACAGAGACAGAGAGAGAGAGAGAGAGATGCAATAGTGGTTGGTGGGCCAAGTAGGGTTGGAGGCAGTGGTGTGTGTATATGTAATGCAGAGTTAGCACCTAAAGTCAGTGTCACAGAGGGAGAAGCCTCTGATGTCTTTAATAGCTGGCGACATCAAGAACATCAGAAAGACAGCGTGAGGGTCAAGCCAGGTCTGGCCGATATTTTCCATATTTTTAGTCATGCCGCGCCTACTGCCGGAGATCGAGAGATTTTATGTTCTCAGCCTGTGTGTGTGTGTGTGTGTGTGTGTGTGTGTGTGTGTGTGCCCAGAGGATCTGAGCCTACAGCAGAAAAGCCCCATGGAGCAGTGCTCATGTAGCCATACTTAATTCATGGGGAGAGAGCGTCACACTGAGAGGTCTTATCTTCCCACCACATTAACATTGCAGTGAGTGTGTGTGTGTGTGTGTGTGTGTGTGTACACACAAATGCACATATGTGTGTGAAATATATATGCAATGTCAACTTGTTTATGCACAACATGAGGCTATAGCGATAATGTCGACTTTCAGCCATCAGGAAAAAAAATAAGCAAAAAAAAAATAAAATTATATAGTATATATATGTGCATGTATAATTATATACATTATAATTATTAATTTTTATATAAAAAGATATTGAGAGAGAAAGCACATGTAGGACTGCTGATGTGCAGGATGTGTGTGCATCATGACATGATCAAGTCAGACACCGCTAGCATGAAGAGCAAAAGAGGGGGCAAAATGAAGCAGTCCTCAAAAAAATGACACCTTTCCCTGAGCAAAAGGCTCAATGGAACGGTGGGGGAGAAGTGGAGGGGGAAAGAGAAAAAAAAAAAAAAAAAAGAGAGACAGACAGATGAACCAAGATGAATAAGTGAAGATGGAGAAGTGCAGACTCCCTGTGTGAGTGCACCGTGAGCTTGAAATGGGGGGGGGGGGATAATGATTTGGGTGGAAGTGGGAGTGCGAGGGGCCTCTAAGGATCCCAATTACTGGTAGAAACCTACTGGTGGAGTACGCGCAAGCCAGCCAGCCAGGTTTAACACACACACACACACACACACACAGGCTGCACAAGAGGAGGTCTCTAATGTATTACCTTAGCTCAGCAGGAATAAATGGATCCAGATGATCTGCAGGGACGCTACTAACACAGGAAGATATGACTGAATCATGTCCTTGGCTTGACTTGATTAAATAGCTCAGGATGACATGCACCACAACATTTGTACCATGCCTGCACACACACACACACACACACACACACACACACACACACACACAGAGCAAGAACGTCAACAGAGCACAGAGCAAGAACGTCAACAAATACATATCGACACAAACACTTTTTTTTTATTGAATATTCTATTGTCCCTGTGCTGCCAAATGCCTCTTCCCTTCTCGTCTGCCTGAGCCGTGAGCGTCATGCCGTTTTCTCTACACCTCAGCATCTAAGGCCACCTCTGGCTCATCGCTCCAATTAAAGCTGGCACGCAGCAGTCAACGCCGATAAGCGCAGCCATCACTCCTGACACTCGTGCGTCCAGCATCCCTCAGCCTGAGCTGGCAGGCTGATTATGAATACTGAGTGCGCATAGCGTTCGTCTCCTTATGCCGAGTGGGGCGGCAGCAATCTGCAGACGATAATTTACACTGAAGGAACATAGCTGGGAGGGGCCATGTCGATTGAGGGGGAGGGGGGGATGGATATATAAGAATAGTGGTGTTAGCAGATTAGTCGTTCTGAATTAATATCTGCCGCCAAATTAAACAATTGTGTGGGTGTCAAGTTGCCCAACATTGCAATCCCTTCTCACTCTTCAGATCAAATATTTTGTTTACAGGTAATGCAGATTGCTTGGGTCACATTATTCTTTTATTTTTTTGATAGAAGCACATTTGCTTATAGACAGAAAACCCTCATACATATGTGTGTGTGTGTGTGTGTGTGTGTGTGTGGCTTAAATAATTGTGTTCAGTATGCCACAGTGAGTACGATGAAGATTAAAATTCTCTCCTGATTTGCTGCAAGTTGATTTCCAAGGGATCAAAGCAGAGCTCACAAAAAATAGGTAAAAATGTGTGTGGATTTGTGTGTGTGTGTGTTCGTTCAGAACACTGAGATGCAATGCTTGCACTTAGTGAAGCACCATCGACATTATTCATAATATTTTTCTCTTCTCACCAACTCATCGGCTCTCGGTGGAAAGGTAACGAGGCGAGCCTGGCTAAATGACCTGTGCAGAGCCGCCACACATTACGAGTCAAAGTCTATAATCTAAAGCGCAGGCGGTCCCGCTTTTTAAGGTAGAACCCCGCAGCTCAACCAGGCTCAGGAGTACAGTGCATGGAGGAGGATCAGCAGTAGGAGCAGCTTGCAAAGACCTGCCGACGGACTGCATCGGCTTTTTCTCTGCTACAGCTGTTGGGTTCCAAATGTTGTGATTTATCTCCAGGGGCGCCCCCTAACCACCCCTCTTCAAACTTGTTCCAACGCAGATGCAGGAGGCAGGGAGAGTAAGGAGGGAGCAACGCAGTGTGCGAGTGCCGCTTGCATGCGAGCTTCTGAGGAGGCTCACAACTGGGAGGCCATTTGATTGAGCGTGAAGCCATACCACACACAGCACAGTCCCCACAGAGAGTACAGTGCGTTCAGTCAGCGCAGTTTGCAAGTATAATAATTCACAGAGGCCACAGTAAAATAGGCTCGTGCCGGGGTTGATTTAGGAGTTAAGAGTTCTTCTTCAGCCTTTGTGATCGGTCATTACCTCAACTCCGCTTTGATTATATCAAAAGGACATTAATTGGTAATCAGACTAGATCTGACTGGATGACTTCACAGCACACTAACGAACATTGTAGGGCCTACTTACGCGAAGGCAGCCTGTTCCACTATTAAACACGGGCGTAATTTAATGACCATCTGAAATGAAGACACAGCACCGCGCCACACAACCTTGCAGATGTCTGAGCAGAAACGGAGTGAGGACAAGCATGGGAACCCATTCCTGATTAAGGGTTCCGAACGGGGACTTGGCATTCCATTAGGGCTAATTAGGAAGGAAAATTGATTGTGCCGTTGCGTTGCGCTCCCTCGTTACGGGTCAGTCGTTTGTCAACTCTTGGTGGCCGTGTGACACGGCTTGCAAATGATGACTGGATCCGTCAATGGCCCAGCTGATGAGCGCATCGCTCAAAAGAACTGCGGACTGTCAGACAAGGACAAAAGCGAGCACCGCTGCCGCACTGACAGCTCCATGCAGCCACACTGTTACATGACCGGGGCAGAATAGCAGAGTGCGTCATGTTTCATTCGCAACAATGGTTCTCCTGTTCATGCTGAACAAACATGGGCAATAATGGGCCTTTATTTCGGGAGATGTGAATTCCAATGAAGGCGAAGCTGGGGAGGGTTGACTTTTGATGATGCATAAGCACTATTCTATAACGCTCACCACAGACATACAGACAGAAAACACACACACACACACACACACACTTTCTGCCACATCAGGCATAGTCGGAGCTCTGATCAATCGCTTTCACGGTGTGACCGCCATCTATTCTTCCGTGGAGCCATGACTAATATGCCAAGATGATTCAAAGGCAGCCTCAGCTTCATGTTTCTCTAAACTGCTGACCGCCTACCAATACATATCCACACGACCACTGTAAGGGAGGGGGAAGGGCACTGCCTGCCTACTGCCTTTTCCCAGGCCTCTACCTCACCACTAGATCAGCCGGCAGCATAAATGTTTGAACACAGTTGACCCACAGCAAAGCCCTACACCTACACTACCACACGTACCCAATACATTAAACAATGCTAATGTATGGGTCATGTCTGTCTATAACACATGAAAAGAGTTAAATAACTCGAAATAACTCAAAATAACTAAAAACACCACCAACACCTAGGGTTGGGTATCGAGAATCGATTGGAATGGGACTAGCTTTCCGATTCTCCCGCAGAGTTGCAGAGTTTAACTTTCGGTTCCTAGTTTCGATTCCTAGCCCGCCGACCAGAAGAAGCAGCTGTCAAACACTAACAAAGAAGCGTCCACTGGAAGTGTTCCCCGCAGTGTTTGCATTTAACCGCGAGCTTAAATCAAACCAGAGCCTCTGGTCCGATATGGATGTGTGTCGGCAGCCCAAAGTGTGGCTTCACTTTACTAAACAAAACAGAACCTCTGCTAGAAGCACAATTTGTGATAAGATTGTTTCGCACAAAGGAGGGTGCACGTCAAACACGATAAAGCACCTCCGAGGTCATCAAATAGAGATAAATGTGTGCCCCGTACTTGTTGTGCTGCGCCGACCTGCAGTGCAGTCGGAATCCGGTGAGTGAAACAATACTACATCGGAACATCTTTTGTCGCCCTCTTACGTGTAGGCTATGTGTAATTTATATCCACCGTAAACCGTAAATCTGTCCGGTTTTCATCTAATGTTCATTCTGTTTACATAGCCTATTATAGCTTCGTGCATTCTCAGTAGCCTACTAACTAGAGTATGCTTCAACTTAGATTTCTTTCGACATGTTGACAATTCTGCCCTCAGCATGGATATACTATACACTATGTAAACGATATAAAATGTAATTAATGCGGAAGAAAAGCTCCCACGCCATAATTGTATCTAAATTAGCAATGCACAGCTGTAAGAACTACTGGCTACTGAAAAATGTAAGGTTCATGTATCAATTGTCCACGACTGGAGATACCATCTGAACGGGCGCACATCCTGCTTGAGAAGGCAGACATGATAATGTTCTTGTTCAAGAACGGTCTTTAATTTTATACTGTTACCTCCTGCTGCTAATCTGGACTAGATTTTGTTTATTGGCTATTCTGCTCCAGATTAGCCCATCAGTGGAAGCATGTTAAAATGTTTCATGAGTTCAAAAAATTAAGTTAAAAATAAAGTTAAAGTCTACCTCTGTGAAAATGTATTCAGCCTATTTATGATGGTTATATTCAAGTTCATAGATTTGATATTTGTATTGTAGCTTAAAACAGCCTGTGAGAAATTCATAGTAAATTTAATAAAAAAGTTAATAGAAATAAAATTGATGAAGGTCAGACTATTTCATTCAGAAAGACCGTTGGATAGCTGGCTCATTTAAAATATCCTTAACTTTTTTTGACCCTGCCTCTTAAAAGAATCGGAATCAAGAATCGTTAGGAACCGGAATCGAAACAAGGAATCGGAATCGTTCAAATTGAAACGATACCCAACCCTACCAACACCTGATCGGTTCTTTTATGACACACCACTAGACATTGTGTGTGTGACTGCGTATCTGAGACTGCGTCAAACACACACACACACACACACACCCCTCATTTCTGGCAGATTTTGGGCCTTTTTTGCTGCTTGCTTCCTCCTGAGATCAGCTTCTGTTGTGGACACCTGGTCTTTGAAGCAAGCTGGATGAGAACAGATGACCACAATTACCACCGGATGAGCTCAAGACCTTCAAAAGTTTGCAAACGTACACCACAGTAGAGGCACGAGCAAATGAGCGAGTGAGCGAGCAGGCGTGTGACTGGAAAAGAAAATGAGGGAGAGTGCTCGTGGAGTGCGTGATGCGTCACTGCTTGAGGGGCTTAGACAGAGAAGAAATTATCTGGAAAGAACACAGCGATTGCAGAAGATCGCAGGTACATTTTCTCCCACCCTTCTGACAACACTAATACATGTCTCCTTTTAGCGTTGCAAAAAAAAAATGACAGCGCACGCAGGCCGAGGAGCCAAAAGCGTGGCTGCCACGCGATTACAAAGACAACACAATTGTGACAATCACAACAGAGGCTGGTGTTTCGACAGCAACGGTTTAAAGTTGAAACCTTTGTTTCTTCATTGTTTACAGCACCAACCATATATCTGCAGTAGACAAAGGACAAGACAACAGAGTTTACTTAAAGTACTATTTAAAATGTACCGTTTAAACACTTGAACTGGGAATACGTATGGAAAGTCCAGACTACCTTTCACGGGGATTGTTACCTCTCGCTTGGAAAACAAACAGACTCCTGCAAAAGTAATTTGGCTCTGGTCTCCAATACCCTCCCATCCCCAAGTGAACAGTGGCTGAACTGACTGCACAAACAAGGGAGAAGGGAGACGACGGGACATGCTCCTGCCTGCGAGTGTTTGTAAATGACTGATCATTTTAAAAGGAGGGAGTGAGTGAGTGTGTGTGTGTGTGTGTGTGTGTGTGTGCGCGCCTAGGTGTACACACACAAAATAAAAAGACCCTAGAAACATGCCGTAGCTTGCCAAGACTGATGAGCCTCTCTATACATCTGTGTGCAACCACATCACACTCCCCCATTCCTTCTCCTTTCCTGCCTCCGTTTCTTCCCTCAATTCACTGAACTGGTGCTGTGGGGTCCCTGCTGACAGGCTAACATATGTGAACAACTGAAACAGCTCACTGGAGAGACACACAAAGCCGACCCAAACTGAACCACAAGCAGGTGAACCTGAAAAGAGGAGAGGGAACACAGAAGGGGAAAAGAGGAACAGGAGGGGGAACAAAACAAGGAAGAAAAAAAAAAAAAAAAAAAAAAAAAATGGGTGTCTAATAATTCCTCCCAAATTCTACCTTACAGCTAGTTCAACATACTGTAGCCTATACTCACCATCTCACACCTTTTTGCCCACCCCACTCTTGTCCCCTAGGGGCTTCTCTCCATTACCTCCACATCTCCTTCCTCCTCCAGCCTTTCGCACATAGTTCTCTTAGACTGGCTGGTTCATTACTCTTGGTGCTCATGCTGCAGGAAACAGGGCCGAACATTCCGGCAGACAATTAATAGCTTGAGGCGCTCGTTTCTGATGGCCTCCTGCCTTTCCCAGAACTGTAGACGAAAAGGGGAGACACAAACCCTTGCCTTGCCACCCTAATATTTTGTTTTTAACCCTGCATTACCAGTCTCATTGCTCTCATCTTCTCTCCTCCCTTCGTGACAAATCAGTTCAGTATTAATTCATCAGAAACGTGGTCAACGCCTTTGCGGAATAATGGAGGAGGAGGAGAGAGTCTTTGAGGAAGAGGATGGGATGTAAATGTGGAGGAAGGAGGAGGAGCAAGGAAAAATGGGGGGGGGGGGGGGGGGTGGGGTCTTGCCAGGCATCCCAGATTTCACAGCTTGTGTTGCATTTACATATTCATTTTGCCGACGCTTTTATTCAATGTGAGCCTCTACTGGGTCAGAACACACGGGTCAGGAATACAGCCATATTCAGACAGCCATATTCGGATACATGTTCAGTTCTGAACGCTGAGAAACAACCTAGTCACTAGCAGGTTGTAGAAGAAGGACCTACATTATCATAGAGAATAGACTGCTAAAATGCAACACTGTCTCGAGCTTTAAAGCCTAGCCTAGACTAAGCATAGACTAAAAACAAGCTTAAAGTCCATTCAGTTTGTGATCAGTTTGATATTCGCCCATACGCCTGCCTACCCCCAGCCCTTGGGGAACTTGAACACTACAGCCATGGCTGGAAGTGCTGTAGACTATTGCTTCAAGGCTGGCAAAAGGGCTTCATTAGTATACATTCCTCCCAGACGAGGTAGTTTCTTAAGGTCCCCTCTATGGGTGTGGTGTGGCCCACAACAGCCATTATGCAACCCCCAAATAGCCATCTCCCCACACCCCCTGTGGCAGGTTGTGCTGCTGCAGTCTCCAGTTTCATTAATCACAGCCTGGGGCTGAAAAAGTGGCAGCGGTGCGGTGCTGGGCTGGGCTGTGAATGACAGCCTGGCTGCGGGTTGTTTTACTCTTAAAACCCCCCCTCACCCTCTCTCTCTCACACACACACACACACACACACACACACACACCTACCTTACACCACCCGGCTGTTTCTCCTTCCTTGCTGCCTTCTGCTGTAGCTCTGAGTCGCTGAGCTGCTGTTGCACTGGTCCGTGTAGGGCGGCTACTGTATCAGCCGGTCCCACTTGGCAAAGTGCCACGTCAGCTTTTCAGCAGTTTGTCATCAACACCAGTTTGGGCCAGCAACCCCCTTTTTACCGGGCACACACACACACACACACAAACACACAACAGATAAACCCCCCTACACTGCTTCTCCTTCCAAAAAGTTCTAGCCCACCACCCTCCATCACACATGCAAGCACACAAGCGCACACACACACACAAAATGCGTGGAGAGACAGACAATTGCACCCATACGGCCAATATAGAAGTCCTCATCTCTAGTTCATTTCATGGTTTTGTCCTTCAGGCCCGAGTGTGCAGAGCATGAACACAAATCACACACACACACACACACACACACACACACAGTGTGTGCGTCAGTGTATGTATGCGCGCGCACACACACAGATTTGGTTCACACCTTTCACACACTGCCAAAATGCCTGCAGCCTCCTCCTGTCGCCTTGGTGACAGTTGAGGCTGCGACTGGCTATGGGTGACGTTGACAAATGTCCAGCCCCAGTCCCCGTCTGGACCCCCAGAGAGAGCGAGCGAGAGAGCATGATGGTAAAAAAAGGGAGTGAGGGAGGGGAGGAAAAGAGGAGAAAGAGAGCGCGGAATAAAGAAAGAAAGAAAGAAAGAGAAAGCTGTGAAAGCAGTCACGTCCTAGACAAGGGCATCTGCACTGCGTCAACCCTGAGGGGGTCCATTTCACACCTCCGAAAGCTCACGTGCGCTTGCCATTCATTCGACTTCTCTTATGTGTGGCTAATTCACTACAAGACCAATTAAAAAGCAGTGGAGAAGCACCTGCCGCTCCCCTACCTTACTTTAAATTAGTCATCAATCAGTCAGTCGCCCTCACTCAGCCTGCACTCCATTCCAACCCTTACTCATGGTAATATTTTATTCACCTGCCGCACGCACGCACGCACGCACGCACGCACGCGCACACACACACACACACACACACAAAATAGCGGGATAAATTCATGGTCAGTGATGAGGTCACTCAGCGGGACTGTGGGCGTGAAGCCCAGATGCCCATCAGGGGGGGCAATCCATCATGGCACTGCCACCTGAGTGTTAGCACAGCGCTAACACTAGCCCAGAGGCCAGGCGGCCGCCACCCTGCTTTCTGAGAGACCGGCGTACCACACAGGTCGAGCTAATTACATCCACCCACCCGACCTACCAACGCACTCGACTACCAGCCAAAACAGTGTGAAACAGTGTGGCACCAACCCCTGACCCAGCATCTACAGAGGCTTCATTACAAACTAGCTAATGAGTCAGTACAGCGTGGCCTAGTAGGGTCACACGCTCATTACCAGACAGATAGGGCGGAGAAAGTGCATGGAGGCAGCAGCACGCGGGGATGAGAATAGGAGAGGAGAGGCGGAGTGAGGTTAACAGTGGTGCTCTGCCACAGTGCTGCCAGAAACGTGATTATAGCCATTCAACCACTGTGGCCGCTTTAATGGTAGGTCCCTGAGTATCATGGAGAATATTCATGTAAAGTCAGCAACAAAGTTCTTTTTACACACCCACACACACAAAAAAAAGGTCAAAAAAGTGACAGCCATCTATTCCACCAGTGGAGGCTTTCAAGACTGAGGAAAGCTGCTGCACTGCCAGAGTCGAAAAATCATTCATTAGGCCGTCGTTAGGCCAATTAGCTCCCTTTTCTGGCATTGCCCCATTTCCTGGCAGCACTCCCTGCTCCAGCAAAACTGCACCACTTAGAAAACACATGGGCTTGAATAGCGTAATATTGATGACATCTAAACCCAGAGTACTTGTAGGTGCAAAACTAATGGACATGTGTGGGGGATAAGAAAGGGGAATATTGAACAACACGTGTTGTGGTGGAAAACATTCATTCACTGACTCTGCAGTAATAACCATGCTGGAGGCACAGCAAGCTATAGGAAGCTTTGATGAAGACAGAAGAACCGGCAGTGTGGAGAAAGCTCTGGAGCAGGTGGTCTCATTACTGTCTGAAGTCTTGGTTAATTCCCTGCTGATTTCCACATCACACACACACACACACACACACACACACACACACACACACACACACACACAGGTTTGCAGCAGCAGTGGCCATGGCGGTGAGAAGTGAAGTCACTTGCTGCGCCTAGGAAGCCAGAGCTGCAGTAAGTCAGTTGCCACTAGACAGCAAGCCCACGCTTTGGACGGCTTACAGAAAAGCCATTAACACTGAAGATTAATCAATCATGTTAAACACATTTTACTAAAATGTAAATTAAAACAGCAAAAGAGAAAAGCAAGAAAAATGAAAACACAGCAGGAGGAACATTTTTAGACGCTTTAGTTTTTTGTGGGTTCACTGAATAATTCTATGACACACACACACACACACACACTTGAAGTGGTTTTGCATCTTGGACTACCACCAAGTCTCAAGTTTCAAAGTGCACTCCGCCAGCCAGGAGAAGTGCAAAAGCTGTTCTGGCTGCCAGAAGCTGGCAAAAATAACATGCAACACCATAACAACGACGAAGACAGTTAGTCTCCATGCTGAACCTTTGGAGTACCAACTGTACCGCTGCAGCTGGCTGAGCTTTGAAGATAAGAGGAGAGGCTGCAAGCATGATGCGCTCCTTCATGAGCGCCTAGCATTGCCTTTTTCCAATGCTTCAGCAGCCACCACAAAGCAAGGCTTCCTCAGTCTGCCTCCTTACGTCATCTTTACTCTCATCATCCCATTTTCAATCTTCAAATTCAAACTCTCCTTTCATGTGGATTCTCCCTCTGATTGCCACAAATTGGTCCCCCTAAACCCTACTGTCCCACATCCTCCCATCCATAATCGTATTCCTCATTTTTCCGAGGCTTTATCTTCCTCAGGTGTCTGGTTTGGTTTGTGTGTAGTTCAGGTCCACCTGAAGCCTCTGAAGTGTGAGCCCAAGGGGCACATTAACAGAGCCTCACCCTGACCAAAGGGCACAGAGGGAGGGGGTAGGGGAAGGGGGGGACCAAGGCCTGGCCCTGTTCAATCAGATCAATAGGAGCGCTTTGGTGCCGTGATCCATAGCCAGAGTCTGGCTTTGAAAGCATGGATCATAGGGACCAGGAGTGAATGAATAGGAGGGAACGAGGACCGGGGGTTGGAGAGTGCAGGCCTTTAATCCTGTTAGGTGGAAACCCATCCCAGGGGCCAGATGGACAGGATCGAGCATGCCACGCCAGTTGAGCAAACTAACTTATTAGCGCTTGGCCATATGGACTCAGCACAGAGGGAGCACAGTAGGGAACATGCAGGGGAGGAGGGAAAACCAGAGAGACACGAAAGATGGTGTCTGGTTCTCTCCTTCTCTCTGTTAAGGGAGAGAGAGAGAAGGGGGGGTTAAAAGGTGGGGTGAGGGATGACAGTCCCCTGCAAGACGTAGCATGTGTCTGCTGGACATGGTGCAGTATGTGTCAGACAGGGGACTGGGCTCACCAAAAGGTACAGCATTCAGCACTCTGTGTGTGTGTGTGTGTGTGTGTGTGTGTGTGTGTGTGTGTGTGTGTGTGTGTTGCATGGAAGAGAAAGAGAGAGAGAGTTAGAGTGCATTTGTTAGTGTCATGCACTCTGTAAGGGAGGTCTATTTGTGTCTTAAGCATGTCCTCTGTACTTTATGAGAAAGCCTCCCTCCTGTCTGGTCCTCTTTGAGATGCAAGGCAAAGCTAGTGGGAGAGCAAAGATCCTGTCTGGGTGAAGAGGGCCAGGATAAACACACACACACACACACACACACACACACACACACACAGAGAAACAGACAGACAGAGAGAGGCAAACACAACAAACACAGACAAACCACAGAGTGCGCGGAAGGAAGTCTGAGCAAGGGGAGTGATGGGAAGCGAGATAGCGTTGCCGGCGTTCACCCCACGAGAGGTCAGCAGCCAGTCTGTGATTAAGGACAGTTACACATTAAATGCACAACAGCTTCAGCTACGCTCGTCCATTTGTGGCCGCGGCCCCAGCGCCTCCTCTGCCATCCGCCTGCTTCTGGCACATCACAGGGGAGAGCTGCTTCCACTTTTATACAGCCTTGCAGGCGTAGGCAGGCAGGCAGGGGAAGCACACAGACAAAAAAAAAAAGGAACAAAAAGACAGGAAAATCAGAGCACAAGAGAACAGAGGAAATGAAAGAGGAACAGCAGATGCCCTGCATGGGGCTGGCTTCGGCTCTTAGCTGGCTAAATGGCATTAATCAGCGTTGCTCTTGTTTGGTGTGTGTGTGTATGTGTGTGTGTGCGTGTGTATCTATGTGTGTGTGTGTATGTTGTGTTTATTCTTCGCCTGAGCTACTCACAGCACCGGCACCTGCATCTCTGCAGGCAGTGAAAGAGTGGGGGGGGGCCCCGAGAAGCAAAATGCAGAGGTAGGAAGGTGACAAACATTCCCCCTCCAACCAACCATGGATTATACAAACACATTAAAGGTTCCCCCAAACTACTGGCCACAGAGAGAGCGACAGACAGACAGAGAAACTAAACGGTCCTTCATTCCATCACAATCATAGTGATACAACCCAAAAGAATAAGGGAGGTTGCAAAGAGATAGAGGGGGCCACAGAGTAACAGAAAAAAAGGAGAGAAGATTGTCATACTTGAATGTGAGGTTGCTTTGAGAGACAGAAAGAATAGAAAAAGAAGTGTGACCCGAGGAAAAGGACAAATAAATGGTGGCAAGTGGCTGGACATGGGAAGGGTTAGAGGTGGAGGACTGACAGAAAGAGCAAGGGAGAGCTTGTTAAAAAAAAGATGAGTGTTGCAGTGTTGATATTCTGTTAGCCACCCAAGAGCAAGAATGACTGCGAAAAGCGGAAAAGTGAAAGAGACAGAAGGATGGAAGATAGAGGGGGGCGGGGGGGCGCTACATGACATCATCTGAGAGACATCGGCCGTTTCAAGGGCTTCAAGATGTCCCCTGGCGATAGCACTGGCGCAGAGGAGCGCTGGGAATCGTCTGAAGTCTTGAGAGGTTTGACGTGCTTTAAAAAACACGAATGAACACTCACACTTCTGAACTGATGTTCATAGCTGCAAATAGGAGCCAGCCACTTTTAGCCTATCTGCAGCTTGAGCAAGATCACATGATAAAGCGCTCCTCGCCTGTCTTGAGAGGACGGGGCGGTGGGGGTGGTAGTGGTATTGTCAGTCCCAGGATGGAGGACGAACAACCTCTGATACGGCTGGCTGCCTTCCGACACCACGGGCTACGGAGCCCACGGCGAGACGTGCGAGAAAGGAGTTTTGGGGGGGGGGAGAAATCTCCTGTGCGTGTGAAGACTCACTTACCTTTGTCTACCTTCACTGGCTTCAACATCTCAATCTTTAATGATAAGACTGATCCTTCCACTTTTTCCATCTCGCCTCTCAATTTTGCTGTGTGTGTGTGTGTGTGTGTGTGTGTGTGTGTGTATACACACGTACGTGTCTTAAGAGTTCTCTTGCCTTGAGAGAGAGTCACTGACTGATACTGCTGGTTCATTTTTGAAATGGCAAGATGAGGCACTGCATCAGATCAGAAAGATCCAGGGCATCGCGTGTGTGAGTGTGCTTACACATGCATGACTCATAGGTTTCCGTTACCTGACACACACACACACACACACAAAGCCCACATTAATTAATTGGGCAGGGCGATAAGGTCCAAAAAGTTTCTATAAAATTTAACGCAGACACAGTATTATAGACGGATAAAATATATGGAAGAATATTAATATTAAATAAAATTGCAGCATTATAGCATGACACACAGGGACACAAATTGTATTCTCCAAAAATAATAAGTTATTTGATTAGATTTTAGAATATTGGGGCCAAAAATAATATTGAGGTCAACATCAGTCAGGTTGGTCATCTCAAACTGAAAGCAGAATACAATATAAAATTTAAATTTGTTAAAATCAAAACATTCAAGTCATCCTTAGATGATGAGCACAAAATTCAGAGCAAATTAAGCTCAATCAGGCATGTTTTTTAAATGTTTGATTTTAATGAGGGTTTTGAAATTATTTTTGGCATGCACTTTGCCTCCTCAAGCGCCCTGTGCTTTCCGCAATTCGCAAAATGGAGACGGAATTACACAATCCATGAAAGGCATGAAAACTAAATTTTTCCATAAATGTGGAAAATACTGAGAGAGGGCACAGTGTATGGGCATGTGAGTGGGAGAGCAAGTGGACTGGGCCCTACGATCCCAATATCATCCGACAAGTCAAATCAGTTTTAGATAGGTATTTAAGCCTTAAACCTGGAAAAATAAAAAAATAAAATTGATGAATAGATGGATATCATTACTTCTTATGATTGCCAGTGCCTTCGTTATCATCATTATTTAAAGTTGATCATTATAATTACTGTTATTTAAAAGCTATACAAATTACACTACCCGTCTTGCCTAAAGACAGTATGTAAATAATTGTAAAGCAGTTTAGAGTAACAAAGAAAAATGTCCCAAGATGCCCTGCAACCATCTCCCATGATAAAGGAAGGGTAGATCACTAGGGTCACATAAATCTATCAACCCAAACGCAGGCACCAACACATTATCTGTGCAAATGAATTGGATAGGCAGATCATTTATCCTAGCATTACGTTATAATGGCCAACACAGTCTGTGTGTGAAAGTTGATGTCTTTTGTAGCCTAATTGTTAGTTTGACTGTGTAGGCCTACGTTGTGCACAGGCGAAAACAAAGAACCAAAGCTAAGCAATGCTACAGCTGTAGGCCCGTACAAATCAAAATCTAATCCATTTTGTCTGATCTAAAATCAGATTTTAAATTTAAACTGCATATTGCTTATACCGACCCCTTCAAAAAAATACATAACAATTAGGAATAAGGAGAAAGACTGAGGGTTTCGTTAAGGACCCAACTCAAGGCTGCTCTAAACGAGCTCCTGCTGTTCACGTCTCCATCAATCCGAGCTGCTCACCTCTAGTCTGGCTTCACACGCAGAGATAAATCAAACACTGAGAACAGCGACTTAGACAGCAGAGAGAGACAGAGGGGGGGAGAGAAAGAAAGAAAGAGGAAGAGAGAAAGAGAAAAAGAGAGAGGGAGTGTGCATGTGTGTGTGTGCATGAGTGCGTGTGTGTGTATGTGAGAGAGAGTGGGTGAGTGAGGAATTGGGGGGGGGAAGTGATCTGCCTCTATTAAAATCTTTCAGCGGCCCACACGGCTGACAGACAATGACGGCTACAGAGCTCAATCTTCTATTATCCCTACGGGCCAGTCACAGCTGTCAGGACTGATGGAGGGCAAGGAGGAAAGAAAAAGAGTAACAGAGAGAGAGAGAAAGAAAAACGAAGAGAGAGAGAAAAGCAAAAGGCAGAAATCAGAAGGACGTTTGCTCTGACTCACCCTCTACTGCTTACATAACAATCTCTCTCAAATGAACACACAATACATACACACACCTCAGCCTCAACATCATTTGACAAAGAGAGAGACAAACAGAAAGGGAGGATGAAATAAAGGGAGAGATTAATCAGGTAGTTAAGAGAAATGGAAAGTTCACAGAAGCAGTGAGAGGGTATTGAGAGCTTTTGGGTGTGAGATGGAACTCTAGGAGGTGTGTGTGTGTGAGTGGGTGGGGGCCAGGGAGGAAACCATGGCCAAAAAAAGAAAGCAGAGAAACTAAAACACAGCATGAAAAATAAAAAAAAGACGGTGAATGAGGGACAGTGATGGGGGCAAGAAGGAATGAGAGGAGAGAAGAAAAAAAAAAGAAGAGAGGCTGGCGTGGAGTTCTGGCATGTACCGTGCAGCTCCAGTGTGGCTTAACCTGCTCTGCTCTGGCAAACAAAGCCCCGCCGCTGCTGCTGCTACTGCAGTCACTGCACTGGGACACGGCAGGTGGTCAGGATGGACGAGTTTGGGCTAAGAGCAATGCATAATGGATCTACAGTACCTGTCCATGTCGAACACACCAACCCACCCACCTCTTACATGAAAGATTAATAGCTGCAATAGATTTACATATGTACCGCCTTACTTCTGGACAATGTGTCGTTATTATACTACTAGGAGCTGAGCTGTGTGTGGCTCTCATGTGTCACACACACACATACACACAAAAGCTAGATCTGCCAGTCATTTGATAATATATGCCACCCCATAGCTACCTGGAGCTACACATACACAAACACAACTCATCATGTTTGGTGCCGTTTTAGGACTCGAAAACAATGAAAAAAGCCTCACACCCCTTTCTGAACCAATCTTATTTATAGCTTAACAGCGTTCCTGTGATGCTGCTGCCAATTAACGTGAGCACAAACAATCCGGCCGACCCAAGCTCTCCTAATCTTGCCGTTTGTTACGCCACACCCACCTCCCACCTCTTCTCTCTTCTCCTCATCCTCGTCCTGCTGCTCCTCTCCCCCCCTCTGCTGCCAGCCACTGCTCAGTCTCCACCAGGCTAACAAAAAGGGAGGGAGGAAGCCAGGAGGAGAAGAAAGAGTGAGAGCACGTGCAACAGAAGAAAAAACACACACACACAGAAAGGGGGAAGATAAGAGATAAGCTCTCCATCATGAAAGGATTTCACCTTTGCTTGGCTCAAGCAGTTAGATACGCAGCAGCAGAGAAACTGCACGGAGAGCCGACTGCATGACACACACAAACCAAAAACGTGGGGCGGGGTGGGGTGTGTGTCTGTGTGTGTGTGTGTGTGTGTGTGTGTGTGTGAAGGGGGTGGGAGTTACAAAACATGGGAATGAGCTGATTAAAGGAGAAAAAAAAAAAAAAAAATCCAAAAATCCAAAAAAAATCCAGACCCACAGCATCCAGGAGAGAGACAGGATGAGTCAGAGAGAAAGTAAGCCAGAGAGAGACAGAAATATAGGAAGGAAAGCAAGGAGGTGTGACTAAGAACAAGAGAAAAGAACCGAGAGAGAGAGCGAGCGAGACATTGAGTGTGTGTTAGAGAGGGTGCGGGCGTGCTGGAACGACCGGTGGGCCAGCTTAGCACTGCTCAGTGATGGGGACACGCAAAGCTGCCTGCCTGCCTGCCTGCCTCCTCGACCGCTGCAGTCACACTACTTCCCCTCTCCACTCCCAGCTTTTCCTCCTCATACTGTACATCTGCCAGTACTCTGTGTGTGCCTATGTGTGCCTGCAAAGAAAGATGAAAATTATACACTGTAGGAAGGAGTGAGTGTGCGAGTGTTCAAAAGTGTAGGCACCTTGCCGCTTTTGTTTTAGCTGTACTGTGAAAACCTCCCTCAATTCTCTTACTTTCTTTATTCAGAATAAGGTAATACTGTGCGTCTTTAACCTAGCCCGATTATAAAAATAGTCTCATTGCATCATTGCAGTCTCATTAATATGAACGGCATGGCCATTACTGGCAATTCAGTTAAAAAAAAAAAAAAAAACCCATCAATTGAACCCCCCTCCTCCACCCCCTTCTGTCTGCTGCTGAGACAAGGCGCTCAATGGCATCAAAACCAGACTAGCACTGTAAGGAGATGATAATCGAACCGAACTGCACAGGAAGGCATGGCCAGGACAGATATCACCCTTTGGCTATGATATTTCTCCACCACCACCACCCCCTCCATGTCATCTGGCTCTGCCAACAGCTTATGACAGGCGAGGCATGTCTATCCTTGATCTGAGTGTGGAACAATGACTGCCAACAGCTTTCCCCTTTGTGATTGGCCTCTGTTACACTGCAGGGGCAACACATCTGTGGGTGGCCAAAGACTGACTCCAGAACCTAAAGTACCTTTTATGGGTACATAAACATTTTGAAAGAATTTCCTCATTATATTTGAGAAAGTGGGAGATATGTAGAGAGGAAAGTGAGAAATGATGTATGGATGTACAGTATGGCACAGAGGGAGTAAAGTGGAGTGCCTATAACTTTTGCACAGAATGTTTGTTTGGGAGGGGCAGAATGACCTTGTGCTGAGCTGTAAAGGGACTCAATGTCCCACCCAAACAGGGTCTGTTCTGAAAGTGAAATATACACACACCTCCCTCTGTCTTTGTGTGTGTGTGTGTGCACGCGCATGTGTTCAAGGGCAAGTTATTGTGTTCGAGGAGTGAAATATGACTTCCTGTGACGGCGAGCGACCAGAGGAAGGAGGTGATCAGAGCCTGCGCATCCTGATCCCATAGCTTCATCCATTTGGAGCGCACAGGGAGGGCGGGGCCGGTGTGGTCGACACGCTGACGAGCTGCGGGCCGGCAAGTTAATGGCATAACAGCATAATTACACCAGTCCAGTGGGACCCACAAATGAAAGGTCAGAACCAGAAATAAAGAACAGGCCTGTGTGTGTGTGTGTGTGTGTGCAGGCGCATGTTTATAAAAGCAAGAGCGTTCCTATTAAAACGCTACCCCTTTCGCTTAGAAAGCAGTGTTTACCCTTGGCTATCAGAGAGAGGGCAAAAGAGAGCAGGGGAGAAAAGCGAGAGGGGGTGAGAGAACAAACAGAAGACAATGCGATGCAGCTGGTGCTGGGAAAGGCAGAGATAAAGAAGTTAGCGCGAGTGCACCGCTGCCCTGTGGGTTACATCTCAAGGGCAGCCGCGGCCGCGCTCATGCTCGGGCTAAGGCGCTTACTTACTTACTCGCTCGTTTCCACTGCCACCGCTCTCATCGCCTCTCTCGGCCCTCCACGCTCTAACTCGTCTTGTCAGGGAGCTGCAGATAGAGAGAGAGAAGAAGAAAAAGAAAAATATGAATAAATGCAGTGCGGAAGAGGGGCGATTAAATAAATCCTGTCCTCAGCACTCTTGGGGAGTGAAGCGAGAGGCGCAGGGGAAGCCAGGGCAAAGCCTGCCGCAGCTCCAACGCCTGTGGACACTGCCGGGTCCATTGGACACCACACACGCACACACACGCACACCATTATTATGTTCAGCTGGCGGTTATTCGAGTGCAGGCATAAGCCTCGGAGACGCCGCTAGAAAAATAAAAGGCTTCATTGCGAGACGCAGACAACAGCGCAATAACAACAATAACACCATGAAGAACTTTTAGTTCTTGTAGTGCTTTTTTTTTCGATGCACAAAGGAAACGCTGCAGGAGACTAACAATGATGCATCCTGAATCATACATATGCAACACTAACAGGCTGTGCCGAGACTCGCAGCATGTGCGAAATGCGTTTGCCAATGGCTCTTCACAGACTCCATGTGCCGGCTCGCTCTGCTTCAGTGCCCATTTACGAGAAGAACGCGGTGGTAAATCAGAGGGCTCTGCTCTGCTGTGCTTTTCCACCAATTCTATTACTACAGTGCAAATTTTACTGTGATCATACAACACCAACTGCCTTCACACTCGCGCGCACGCACGCACACACACACACACACACACACAGGGTGAAAGGTCTAGAGATATTAGTATACAATGCTAATGAATTGTTCAAGGAGAGACACGGAGATGAGGATGGAGCTGAGGGAGGAGGCGGGTGGTAAAGTAGCAGGGAGTCTCCACTGGCAGTGGAGGTTGCCCAGGGGGCCCTGGAGCTATTGGCTGGCATCCCCACAGCTCTGTCTGGGTAGTGGAGCGCCCAGCGGGGGCACAGACAGAGGGACCCCCTGTGTCCATGTGGCCCTGTTTCTAGCTGCACCCACCTCCCCAAAATAGGACGAAAGAATGTGCTAGTGGCTGCGTGACAGCACACGCGTGTGTGTGTGTGTGTGGGAGAGAGAGAGAGAGAGAGAGAGAGAGAGAGAGAGAGAGAGAGAGAGAGAGAGAGAGAGAGAGTGTGTGTTTGTGTGCGTGTTGAGGATAGATGCTTTCCTCCGTCATCTCTGCTCCCATTCGCGCGCCATCTCCTCTGGCCCAGCTAGAATGTAGTGTATTGATGGAACGCTGGGACTGGAGAGCCAAGCATAAAGACTCCCAAGGACGCATACTAGAAGGCTCACAATGGAATACCTTGCTCCATGTCAGAACTCTGTAGCCATAGAATATAGAATAGAATCACACAAAAGGGGGCTTGAGACAAACATACAGACAGGGGCTGTGCCCTATCCCTCTTTCTCCAGGGACACAATTTCCACACAGATGGCGGGTGGTCGCTTGCCCCCAAAGCACCGCTGCATTTTCAGGGAGATGGAGTTCAGGCCCAGCATCAGATAAGGACCCACAGTGCTGTGAAGCTCTTGTGCTGCTGCTGTGTGTGTGTGTGTGTGTGTGTGTGTGGTCTCCACTGAGTAAACAAATACCAACTGGAATTTAATTTTAAAAGAGAAAAAGGAAAACAGGTGGAGAGAGAAATAGGAGAGAAATAGAGGAGCGAGCGAGCGAGCGAGCGAGAGAGAGAGAGAGAGAGAGAGAGAGAGAGGAGGAGGGGTGGGAGAACAGAGAGAGGGAAAGAACAGAGAGAGCAAAAGAGGTAGAAATCATTGGTCATAGGAGGAAAATGAATTAATAGTTTCAGTTCATTCCAGACCTTTATGGACGCTCTCCATCTTCTGCCGTAAATAACAATAAAAATAAAAGCAGAGACTCAATAAGGACCGACTTGCACTTAATCTCGCTTGCGTTGCGAATGGTGTTACCATGGAAACGTGCGCACCTCAACTCAAAGCAGGAGGTGGATGCTCATAAGGGTCTATGCTCTGTGAAGCCATCAAAGATCTCAACAAGAAGTTACTGACAAGAAATCATTTTTCATTCATGTTTAAATTTTCTTTTTCCTGTTAGTCTCTGACATGACATGAATGACAAATTATCCCACAATGGAAAAGCAAGACGAAAAGAAGCGGAATAATAATAAAAAAGCAATGTTGCACATGTTGAAAAACATGATATATATATATATAAATGTTTTTGTTTTGTTTTTGTTTTTTTCCCCAATAGTGAAGACAATTTTAGTCAATTCAAAAACTTCAGTTCACTATTAACTCTTAAGGACAAGAAAGTGAGAATTATTTGTCCATTTTAGAGAGAGAACAGAGGAACTTGCAATGATGAACTGCTATGGTGCCTCTTTGGAAGCTCATCTCATGCAAGAAAGGAAGGAAACAAAAGAGAAGGACGACACACACACACACACACACACACACACACACACACACACACACACCCCTCCATCAACCCTTCCTGTTCCAGTCGTGCACTCACACTGTATAACACTTCCAGGGGAAATAAATATCTGGTGTCAGGGGGTGAATTCTACCGGAGCTTAGCAGCACAGCCTGGTCCTTTACTGACAGGCTGGAGGCTGGGCCAGTGTTGCAGGATTAATGCCCACTGCCAGACAAGGAGCTGATAATTCTATTAGAGGGGGGAGGCCAGGCTAATACACTGCCCACCTCACTTCCAACCACCACAACCACTACCTCAGGCCACAGCCCCAAAACCCTATGGACTGTCTAGGCACATGCAGCGGGATGGAATGAGAAGAAACAAGGCGTGATTATGAAGCTATCTAAAGACCATGCACTGGGGGGGGGACATTACAAAAACTGACAAGATACCGAAGATAAGAGCGTGCACACACACGCACGCACGCTCTTGTGGTGAACTGTGATGATAAAAGTTCAGTATCACTGAATTCGGTGAAACTCCTCTTTACTGTCTATGGTGCTACTGCTTGGGTAAGGGAGAGAAAAAAACGTTAGTAAAGCTAAAAGAATATCAGCATATGTACTTACATTAGCAAATTGGACATCGTTATTGTATGGGCTGAGACAAAATAGCCAAAATTCAACCTATGTAAGCTGCTCAAAAAAATAAAGGGAACACTTAAACACCAAAATGTAACTCCCAAGTCAATCACACTTCTGTTAAAATAAACTAAATAAATTGATTGTCAATCAGTGTTGCTTCTTAAGTGGACAGTTTGTCAGCACATTCAACTACGTAAAGAACAAAGTATTGAATAAGAATATTCATCTGGTTGTAGCTCATTGCCTACCTTACCACTGTGGAATAAGTGGTGGTAAGCGGTAATAATATTGAGTTTGATTAAGTTCGAATGTGTCATTTTTTTTTTTAAACTTCAGTGAATTTCTTTGCGGTAAAAATAACAGCCTAATTCCTAACCGAGAGAAATCGCAAAGCGGGTGTGAGACCGGGAGAAATATAAATGAGTGAGTTTAACGGCCAATGCAGGACTGAAAACTTTAATCCATGCCCACACACACACACACTTTTTGAACTCAATTCTCTATATCACCAGTCAATGTCAATTCAGGAATATTTTTTTCTCAAAGAAAAATTAAACTTGAAATCGAGTACCCCATCTTGCTCTTTCAGTAGCCTGGAACCTGTCAAAATTCCAGTACAACATTTGCATCCTAGTGACGGCCTGCTGCAAATAATTACAATTTTCATCCTTTGGTCCTTTGAGGAGGAAAGACACAAAGTGCACCATTTTGTACATCTTTCGCAAGCACAGTCAACTTCAAAAGCATCTTTCATGTAAACAACAATCATCCTGTCATCTACAACAATCATAAGAAAATAAATCCTATTAAATTACTTTTCTTTCTACACTGAAGGGCCACAGGTTGCTTACCCCAGAGTTGGTGTTAGCTGTTGGCGTGCTTTTCAATACAAGCCGACAGCCCTCGGTGACCCAGAAAAAAATTGAAATACCAGCTTCGGGGTCACCATGTCAGAGACTGCAGAGGGTGCTTCAAGATTATAAAAATACATGTATATTAATAAATAAAATTGAAATAAAAATATAATAATGATTAATTAAAACTCGTGCCAGTATGCCTTTAAAATAATTTGTTAACAACACTCAGATGGTTAGCTACCTGTGTTGCTTAGCCACATAACAGTTGGCTAATCTAAAGCAACAAGGACTCCCAAAGTAAGGGCTTGGGAACCGAGTCAGGGTTGACGCCAGTGACATGACTGCTGCTCCAAACACCCAAAGGATGTATTAGAACAGGCAGTGGAGGAAGGACTTCTGAGCTCACAAGTTAAACAGCGAGCTGATGAGACCAAATGGTTTGGAGAGGGTCTGCCAATGACCTCATTTCACCGAGCCTGAGCACCGAGACCAACCTCTGACTGCATGACTGGCTGTCTGACTCGCTGCTGGAGTTCATCAGCAATGGGCTCTTCGCTTGTGGAGTGTTACCATTGTCAACACATTGACTCCGAAGCACTTCTTTAAAATTCAACTTTCAACTTACTTATACCAAATCTAGTAGCACTATAGTTGATTATGCCTGTTGACCATCTGTTTCATGTGACTGTATTTGTGACGTTTCCTGGACACATGGCAGAGGAAGGGCAGGGGGCTTGGGGTGTTGGCCTGGCCTGGTCCAGCTGCTTCCTGTTGGACAGGAAGGAGTGTCACTTGTCAAGAGATGAGTGTCATCTCTGTGTGTGTGTGTGTGTGTGTGTGTTAGGGCTATGATTTTTTTTTTTGTTGTGTGTGTGGTAAGCCAGCTGGTGGTTTATCATGGGTATTGCCTTTATGAAGGCAAGTAGATTAGGGTTTCCATCTTGAAAGCTCTGGTTTGTGGACACCTATGCAAATTTTAACATCACTGAAGGCTTCAGCGACATTTGTCATTTCTGCCCATTCTAATAAAAGACAGTATATTCAAATTCAAATAAATACTGCCTTTAAATGAGTCATCACTATGGCAACAGTGTACGGAAAGACGGAGGCGACTGAAGGCCAGTGTCAGCCCCTCTCCAATCAGATGAGTTTCCCGAGCTACTGACGGAGGGAATCTCACACACAATCTTGATAGGTCATGAGTCAACAGTGTGTGTGTGTGTGTGTGTGTGGGGGGGGGGGGGGGGTTAAATGGCATAGTTAGTTAAACGAGAAATAGTAGCTTTACGACCATTTGTCATAATGACGATTATTACTAATAGAGGAGCCTGCTGGCTTTGTTTAGGAGAAACAGCAGCAGCCTCAAGGCTCTTCTAATTTCAGCTCTACCACTACCTCTGCTATAACTCAGCCAGGTTTGCCTCATCAAAATCCTCCTTCACAAACACTCACACGACAAAGCCAAAGCCAAAGCACACACACCTGTACACACACACACACACACACCTGCAAACACACACAAAGCCAAAGCACATACACACCTGCACACACAAACAAACAAACAAACACACACACAGCTCTGAGGCTAGAGTGTATGGTGCAGAGCATGAGGTGCAGCAGCTGCTGGTACAGACTCATCCCCAGCACCGTGACTAACAGGCCCTGGAGCTGCCACGGCGCAAGGGGAAGCAAATAAACGAATAAATAAACGAATACGAGTAGGAATGAATAAACAAGGTAAAGGAGCCCTGCTGCCCCTTTGCTGGGGTCCAATCACACGTTAAGGAGGCTGGGTAAATAAGAAGAGCCTCCAGCTGTACCAAGGGAGACGTAGACAAACACACACATGGCCATGCTCACAGCGTCTAACGCCCTTCAGTTGGGTATGATGGGGTTGAGGCGCTCATTGGCTCATGCTGCACTCATTCCTTAATAAGTCCTCGTCCCAGCCAAACCTCATCTTGTTCCCGCTTTGCCTTCCTTCAAATCACACACACACCTCTCACATAAATGCAACTTACAAAAAATGACTTTATCAGCACCCAATTAGCAAGGAATCCACTCCAGAGAAGCACACTGATAAATGCCAACAATCCAAAGCCAATTTGCTTCTCAGCCCCCGCCCCCCCTTCTTTCTCCCGCTCACTCGCTCCCTCTCCTTTACTCTTTTCTTCTTCCATGTAATGCGGTTTCCAGAACCAAAGCATGGCGAGGACATATTAGAGCAGGACTGTATAGAGAGAGAGAGAGAGAGAGAGAGAGAGAGAGAGAGAGAGAGAG
>JAGFZM010002186.1:107848-144096 GCA_017657215.1 Limnothrissa miodon
GAGAAGACTGAAAATGAGAAAAAAAAGAGGAGATTTTTCTATGAGAGCGCTGCGCTCGCTGGAAAGGGCCAGCTGAAGACAATTAGCGGCGGAGCGGTGCTTAGATCTCAAGCTGCTCTCCGCCTGATGAGAAATTGAATTTTCAGATTGAACATGCGGCTCCCCGGACCGGACCTCGCAGTGGCAGCCAATGATGTTCTCTGCAAATCCCATAGCAACTCCCTTGGTTTCAGAGAGAGCGTGTGTGATATGGACACACACACACACACACACACACACACAGAGACTTTGCAATATGTGTTCTCGTCTTACTGCAGACAAACACCTCAGGAGTATTGGTTGCTGACTGCTTTTAGAGCATGTGCATGTGACACAGACAGCAGGAGAGACTAAGACGAGAGCTGTGGCCACTGCAGAGCCACCTGAGGCCATCTGCCAAGGCTGCACTCCGTCCTGCCCCGTCTCACACTTGAATCCCTCATTAGCATGAGACACCGGCTAGACATCGTCTGGAGCTAGGCTACAGTAGCTGGACAACACATCAACACATCATGCTGGAAGGCAGACAAGAAAACCTGCTGGATTCACTCTGTTTCACTCGCAACGTCCACATTCATTGGGGAGTGGATGAAGAAAAGCGGAAGAAGCGATGGACTTCTCAAAGACGTCACTTTACTGATTTTTTTTTTTTTTTTTTTTACCAATTCTGCTAGGTGGTTGTTTCCGACATACAGCACTTCTCCATTTAGGCTAGTTTTAATAGCACTTCAAGATTATCAGGGCCTAGGAATGTGTGAGCGGGATGAGCAAAGAGGGGGTACTTAGGCACTTGGTAAGAAGCTGGAGAGAGGTGGCGTGTGTGTGTGCATGCGTGTTTCTGTAAACAGCTTTTCTGGTCGGGTGATAGCTATCCTGTGCATGTGTCCAGCTGCCAAAGCGAAACAGACCACAAACTAATCCCCAAGTGGTGTGTGTGTGCGTGTGTGTGTGTGTGTGTGTCTCCGTTGTGGCGCAACACTGCCAAGGAAATGTGACACACTTTTTCAAAGAAAAAAAGAAAGAATGTCGGGTTAATCTTATGATGGCATGTCTGTCCACCAGCTGCGGCGCTGAGCCCATGAAAGCAATCCCTCCTTTGACAAAAAAAAAAAAAAAAGACAAAATTTGGGGAGGGGGGGGGGGGGGGGGGGGGGGGGGGGCGGGTTCCTAAATCAGAGAGACAAACAAAACATGGGGCTCCGCTCCACAACAGAATCATAACACACACACACACACACACACACACACACACACACCTGCCCTTGTTAGGTCATATAATACTACCAATTTCCACAAAGTCTCATGAGGGCTACAATCAGCAGTTTACATCCAACACAGGCACCACACAGACATGCACACACCTCTGTGGGCACTCTGGTGTGGATGAACAGCAGGGTCTGGATGGGTAGTGAAAGGGCCAACTGAGACTGGGGGTGGGGCTGGGGCTCCCTTGCCTCTCCCTCCTGCTTACTCCTCCTCTCTACCCCCTCTACCATTATCTGACAGACAGGGACTATCAGAGCCCCAGGGAGAAGTGCTTGACTCAGTGTAATCTAGAAAGCCATCAGGACAAGCAGGGCACACACGAGGCAAGACTGTTTGACGATATTCTGCATTTTATTTCTGCTTTTTGGGTGTAAAAGGCAGAGCTATAAAAACGAATGACCGTGTGCAAATCGATATGCAATACCAGAACAAATCTGTGTGCAAACACAACTGCACACACACTCCACACCCCATCCCGGGGGCTGATGCATGCTTCGAATATCTGCCTTCAGGAGAAAGATTTATTTTCACATTTAGCAGAAAAGCAACTCACATTTGTCAACTAGCAATTTGTCTTAGGCCAGTCTCACCTACAGTAGAGAAGCTCAGGGCCAAGGGCCTTGCTCAAAGGCACCATGGAGTGGGCTAGGATTTGAACAATTTTCCAGGCAACTGTCATTCTAGCCAGGCTCCGTAACCTGCTTCAATATCAACACCCAAAAGATGGTGGGAAGACCACTAGTGCACAAGTACACAGACAGGATTCCCCATGAAACTACAAACACAGGTACTATGCAGCGAGACCCAGATCCAGGGTTGATGGAGAGGAAAGTTCATTCAGTGAGGACAATGCGCTCCACAATTAGCTGACCAGTAATCTCATCACTCAAAAGGTCAGCCCAAGAGACACCGGCCATCTGTAGTTACCCAAAAGCCTCATGGCGTGCACTCTGCAGCCAGCGTCACTTCAGACACCGGCATAATCTTCCTGTACGTCTGCGTTAACCATGCATAGACAACAGTCTGCCCACTGCTGTACAGAAATAAACCAGCTACAACCAAAAAAAAAATGTAAATAAAAATTGTGCACATCCTAAGGTGCAAGAGAAGGTTTAATCAGTAATCTACCGTAGTACAAAAAAAATCAATGTGCTGTGAAGACAGTAATACATAGTAGCCTTTTAACTAAGCTTTAGGGTGTGCTGTTAAATTTAGGGGCTACCATTAAAAAAGCAAATGCAGGAAGCACAGCTGCAAAAGCTCTAGCAGAGCTCAGCCTCCACAAGTCCACAGTTAATGCACTGGTTGAGTTAATGGAGGCAAAATAAGAGTGGGAAGAGAAACACTAATGTGGCGCTCCCTTTGCTCTAGGGCATTTCAAAAACACACACACACACACACACACACACACACACACACACAATGTGACAAGCAGAACCCCACAACCGTGCTTTGCTCTGTACACACACGGTTAAAACTTGGCACACAAAATTATGCTCCTATACAAATTTTGAATCTGGCAGCACGCACACACATTCACACACAAACACCCTCTAGCCCTGACAAATACACATATTGAGGGAGGGATTAATAGGCATGTGTCTCAAGGTGCACCTCTGCAGGTCTGCAGCAAATCCCATTTGTTTACATGGCCCTAATTACTAGCACTTTGATGGAGCGGAAAAACAGCAACAATGACATCCCCTGAGGAGGAGAGAGAGAGAGAGGGAGAGAGACGGGAAACCATGGAGAGAGGAGGAGAAGGAGGAGGAAGGGTTGTATACGGGTGAGTAGTGCAGCGTATGAGGTAGCAAGGTGGCACAAACCCTCACAACACAGTGGGAGAAATATGTGGAGTTAAACTATGGTTAGTTTACCAGTGAAAATGGGTGTGTACTGTCGAGTGAGGCCAGGATAGGGCTTTCCCAAGAGACAAATTTAAAGCCCAAATGTGGACGCAGAACGTCAACTTGATGCACAAGCATTTTCAAGGACTTCAAGCACCTGTAAAAACTCTGCCCTATTAAATATTAGTGACAACGGAATGGGAGTGTCATCATCTTTCATCTTACAATGAACACATGCTGTAGGTTGGTCTTTTGCATGAACTCAGAAAAGAGTTCTCCTGCCAGTCTCCCCTCTCGCAATTCTAACTCAACTCACCAGGGCTGATTAACTTGGAGCCAGCAGGTGTGCTTGCATGAGTGCACTAGGACAGGAATGCACACACACACACACACACACACACACGCACGCAGCAGGAGAGGTTTCCCACTGTTCTCTGCTGTGCGTCTTATTCAGCTCCCTCCCATGGCAGGCGCCGGTGTGTTTTATTTAGGCCAATAATGACAGCGAGCTGCCACATGCATGATGCATGCAGGAGCCAGCCAATCCAAGGGAGGCAGGCAGGCCCGAAGACAAAAACACATCTGAGCCTCCCATGGAGAGATGCAGTGTGAGAGAGAGAGAGAAACAGAAACAGGAGAAAGAAAGGGGGGGGGGGGCAAAAAAGTAGAGTGTTCATCCTTCTGCTTGTCTCCAAGCTGGACCCATTCAGAAACAAAGCCAGCACAGGCGGCAGCCATGACGCCCACGACCAAGGCAGGCAGAAAAGATGGGGAGAACACGGCAGGGAGGGAGGGAGGGAGGGAGGGAGGGAGAGGAGGAGAGAATTTACTAGAGCAAGACAAGTGAGTGGCTGAAACACAGAGCAGAAAAGACAGGGAGCACAAGAAGAAGGGAGCACAAGATGAAAAGGAAGAAGAGAATGCGACAAGGTAATGAGTGAAGGAGGGAGAGGGGAGAAGAGACGGATGAGTCCTACCGTTTTAGTAAAATCCAAAGATTGAGAAACAATGGGAGAAGTTAGTTTAGGAAGACCTCTTACCCACAACGTGCGCGCGCACACACACACACACCTTTCAGAACCAATCCAACAGCAATTTTTAGCCTGGATCTCAGTGGAGAATGGGCAGAAAGGAGAATGGTGGAAATGAACAGCATGCGCCTCTGTCTCAGGGGCCATTTTTCCTTCAAATTACAATTCATAATGGCAAGTGAACATGAGCCTGGATCCAAACAAACAGACACACCACACACACACAAACCCTCAGCACTTGTGGATAAGCCTAGCCAAAGCTAAAGACACACAAGCGGAAACAAAATGCCGAGAGATGTTTTGTGTATGCAGTGAGGGAAAGAGGGGGAGGAAAGGGGAGAGGTGGGGGAGAGAGAGAGAGAGAGAGAGAGAGAGAGAGAAAAAGAAAGAAAGAAAGAAAGAGAGAAAGAGAGAAAGAAAGAACACACACACACACACACAGTGGCTGCAGTCATCCCTCACTGTCAGAGTCGCCGGGGGAAATTCTCCTCCAGATGAAATGATTCATCCTGCTCATTGGCAGCCAGCGAGGGAACTGCAGGTACGCCCGCTTGGATAAACAACAAAACCGGACACACGGCTCCCCCGCTGCAGGGCCATTGCACAGGGCTGGGAGGCACGGCCTGGCACGTGTGGAGTGCAGGAAGACAGGGTGGCGGAACCCAACGCCCACAGAACACAACAGAACCCACACGTTAATACAGTGTGACAGACAACAAGTACAGCACACATAGCACAATCACTCCAGTGTGGGGGCAGAAACATTAAAAAAAAATTAAATAAAATAAAAACGCTGAGCTTGTCGGGGTCCACTCCAGTGCAGTGCGGTTCCTACTGGGCAAGCACAGCCTGTGAGCACAGCAATAGAAAGTGGAATTAATAGACGGGGGTGGGGGGGAGGCTTTAAGAAGGAAGGCATGGAGCTGACTCACTCCAGTGCCAACCATCGGTGGCGGAGTCTGATGTGGCATTTGGCAGTGTGTGTGTGTGTGTGTGTGTGTGGGGGGGGGGGGGGGAAGAAGAAAGGAGCAGTGTAGAGCAGCTCTGCTGGTAATGATTAACCACAAGTAGAGCTGAGACATCTTGCTGGGACACACCATGTCGGGGTGAGCCTGTATGTGTGCGTGTGTGTGTGTGTGTGTAAACGACAAGGGTTAGCATTGGAGGAAACGGCTGCAGACATGGAGGAAAACATCGATCTGGCAGACAATAGCCTCAGTCACTCACAAAGGCAGCATTAGCCGTCTGAATGGGCGCTGTTACAGGGATGATGAGCTAAATCAGGCTGCGGGCTGCTTTTCGAGCATTTTTGGAAAAAGGGGGGGGGGGGAACCCCCAGTTCAGAGCAAGAGGCACAGAGAGCACGGGGAGTTTCAGTTTTAATGTCAGCTAGCTTTCGGTCATTTTTGTTTCTTTTTTTTTTCCCCCCCCCCCTTTTTCCATAAACCTCAACTCAAAGAGGATTACGCCAAGCCAAGAAATAACGGCCCTAGTAGATCTGCTCATTATACAAAGCACCTCTTCCTCTTAAGACAAATGAAAAAAAAAAAAAAAAAAAAAAAAAAAAAATTAAAAACAAAAAAAGAGGGGGGGGAGGGGATAACATACACACAAGCTCTGCAACACAATGGCTCACAGATGCACACATTTACCCTCGTGTACACAAACACTCTTGAGTCTAATTAAAATACTTTCTATCGTTTGGAAAAATCTTCTCATTATTTGAACAAAAGAGGAACAGACGAGAATCAGGCCCACTCGCCACTTCTGACACTTCTCAGAAAATGAGGGAGGGCTTAAGAGCTCAGGAGGTTGCTAATGAGGTTCAATCCCGTTGACAGTGACCGCCTTTTATCTCCTTTCCCTTCTTCACTGGGCCTCCCTTCCTCCACTCAATCCATCCATCCGTCCATCCATCCAGCCTTAGTCAGGCAGAGTGACACTAAAAGATTTACAGTAATCAGTACGTTTTTACATGACCGGCATAGACATGTTCAGCTAGCAATTACTTCTACAGAAATCACTCTTGCACTTTGCTGTTGCAAAGAAATGAAACCAAAATTGGCAGCGCTGACGGGAAGGCAAAACAGGACAGAGCACAGTGGACGCAGCAGGGTGGTTTAAGCAACCAAAGCAGGCAAAGGAAACAGAAATGGTTACATTTCTTATTTCCTTCCAGCTGTGACTAAGGCCACTATTATTTTCTTCAGTTCCTATAAAAGATCATGTTGCCATTTCTTTTCACATACTGGACCTGTATGGATCCCTTTTCATCTTCCGTGTGTGTGTGGTGTGTGTGTGTGTGTACGCACACAGGTTCCAAATGCCTGTGCTAGCAACTGGTAGGATTTCATCAATACTGATATCAATGATGATCCAGCTCATCAATAGTGGTCTGGGGCTTTGGGCTTATGAACTGAAGTCACATCAATTAAACAGAGCAGCAAACTGCACTGTTTTACAGAGAGCGGACCGTGATTGGCTAAAAGCTGCTCCCTCCCCCTACTTGTTTATTCTCATGCGCTCAATCAGGAGCAGAAATTAACAGCAGCCACCAGCCAAATGCTGGTAAAATGTCAAGGCAGCCGCATGACTTCACACACAAAATGACTTGCAATTGAGTGGCTGGTAAAAGTAACAATTTCTCCTTCAGAGGTCGTTAACCAAGACGTTCACATTTAAAAAAAAAAACAAAAAAAAAACACATCACTTCACCCATCAATCAAACCACGTCATCAAACGAGACGTTGTGGGGCTTAAATCAACGAAACGTTTATGAAGGGGGGTGCCCACTTGAAAACTCTTCTGTGTCACTTCTAGTGGAAATCTCTTAGTATGCACTGGCACATAAAGGATAATTCCATCTCGTCCTGTGTTTCTTCAAACAAGAGCTTTTCAATATTTAGGTCAACACCACCTGGGAACTAGCCTGGTATTGAAACCAGACCCATATTCTACCCTTAGTTCTCTCAGAGGTGGAGGCGTTTTGGAGGTGTTTAAAGTTAAGACTGGGTCAGCCCTTGAGAGCCTGCCCTGACAGACAGCATTCTAGCTCTTCGCTAGGCCTCCCTCTGTACAGAATTCGGTAAAAATAAATGGGAGGCAAATCCAAGTCTCCACAGTTCGAGTGTAGATCAAAAAGCGTGGGATGCTGAAGGGGATGGGAAGCACAGGGATTGCACTCGGGGTTTAACAGTCAAACTGGGTGACGGATGGGTGAGTAAGAAAAACAATTAGGCCAAACTTTGGATAAACAGCCAATTCCAAACACAGCTCCACATGGCAAATATTGCCTTGAGATGGAGGCTGTTGGTGCACTGCATAAATCTGCATTCAAATTAAAACTAAGATGCAGATGCTATGTGTGTGTGTGTGTGTGTGTACACAGTACACAAAAAAATGAGGTGGATAGTTGTGCTACCTGACTGGACCTCTCAGTTAGAGGACACAACCAGCAAAACAACAAAAGCCCATGCCTAAGGGAGTCCACACACACACACACACACGGTCATGTCTGATGGTTAGGCACACAAGAAGAGCTGCCCATCCATTCGCTTTCTGTCCCTTCCCCAAAATGGCAGCTTCTCTTCATTATTCACCCATACAGCTAATCCCTACATCCATCATCTCTGAGCTTTTGGTGAAGCACCAAGACAGAGCTCCAGTCAGACAGGCTCCTGACTCAAAGGAAAGCATTTCAAGGCAGTTCAAAAGTGAAGCCCAATCAAGATCCCTTTGCTTGCATATAAAGTGCAATACAGACCATCATCCTTTCTTTAAAGCGCCCATAGAACACATTTTTGACCATTGTAAATTGTTCTCTGAGCCTCAATAATAACGTATGCAAGTTTGTGCGGCTGAAAGTGAACCAGGAGCACTGTTAACGTGTTGTTTACAGGTTCATTTAAAAGGCTGAGAACGGAAATATTCGTAATTCCCGCCTCCCCTGGCAAATTCATGAAGCAACAGGGGATTGGACCAGAGACATTTCCAAACGATCTCTGGTTGGACCTAGGGGTATAAATATTAATCGATTTGTATCGATGCATCCATTATGCAGCGGATGATTCAATGCATTGATGCGTCCGCAAGAAAATCGACTAATGCATTTATTTTTCCACTTGTTGTTCGCCTGTCTATTATCAGCATCCGCTTGTATGTGTACTACCTACTCCTAATCTGCGGGTGGCGCTGTCCTCATGGTTGTCTTCTACGTCATTTATACACCTCTTTACACTCGCAGCAGCAGCAAGTTGAGTGTGATAGTCAAGCAGGATGGAGGAGCAAGCAATAGATAGTGAAGGTATACATTCTCCAGTCTCCAGTTACCTGTTAATAAAATGAATGTAAATAAATGTAACTAATTGATGTTAAGCTGTAGAATAGACTGTAGAGGTTAGTCTTTGTTTTGTCTTGTTTTTGTTTGTCTCTTTTGGCCATACTAGACCTGCTAGTATGCACTGATTGCACTTTACTTTACTGAATGTACTCCTAGATACAGTAACTGTTCTATATTTTCAATAAAAGGTAAATCATTTCTATTTTTGTTGATTTATCTGAAACTTAATACCTTTAATGTAAAAATATCAAATCACATCATGGGGAATTAATTCTGAATAATCTAAATAATTAAGAAATTAATAAGAAATCAATATCGTATCGAATAGTCATGAAGGCTGGTCTTGCTGGAAGGTGTATCTTAGTGCAGCTGACGTCAAGAGCCACCTCGTTTCAGATTAGCCATTTCTAGCTTGAAATTTACATGTAGAACGAGGCGGAAGACGGTGGTTGAAGTTTTGCTAAGGTCCATTGGATACCGTAAGCTACCTAAATTCAACAATAACAAGGTAAATGTGGTTTGACATTCTATGGGCACTTTAATTCCAAACTAGAATGAGGTCACATAATGATTTGCAGAATCACTGAATACCACTTTGCAGATCAGTGAAAAAGCATTTAGTGAACAACACTTGACGTGATTTTGTTCTTGGTTGTAACTTGATGAATTACGTCAAGACCCTCCTCAGCATGAAGGGAATCACACAGCACACTTTGCTGTTGAAACACCAGTTACAAGCAAAGTCATCTTAGCTGGCTCTGCTACAAGCATATGACTTCCAAGCGGTCTGTATTACTGCTCCTTTACATAAAATTAGTGAAACGTTCAAATCTTTCACGTCATGCGCGAGCAGCTACACTTTGTGAGCTACGAACTTTTGTGATTTTACAACTTTAGCTGCTTGTGGTGTTAAAGGGATAGTTCGGTTTTTAACACATTAAGCCCCTTTCACAGGTTGTCTAAAATGCAATAAAATGCAATAAAGTAAACATGACAGAAACTGTATTTTGCTACGATACTTGGGTTGGAACATCAGCAAGCGCCACTAATCACTCCATGAGTAGCACTTTTTTAAAAACCAGTGTTTTAAAGCCTCTATGTGTAGGATTTATCTTCTATTTATCTTCGTCTTTTATCAAAAATATATTTTTTATTTTAAAAATATAATGTAAAACGATGGCAATTACCTCCATGAATAAATTGTAGTGTTCCGGTAAACTTGGTAATTTCCATTTATATATAGATATGGCTGGGGACCAAAGAAGAATATCCATTTTGCGCCGCCATTTTCAAAAGTACGGGTTCTTGTAGGGGAGAGCAGTATCGTATATTCAGCCCCGCCTTTCGCTTTTCCGCTCAGAGACTGAGTAGCAGAAACTGAGATAAGAGCGAGCGAGCGAGCGAGCAAGCAAGCGTTCGGCCTCCGTAGCAAGAAATTAGGATTGTGGGAAGGGGAGGGCTAATACATTTTATTCAAACGTATGCAGTATACCACTTCGCCGATAGATGGGGAATTCTGATACGATCCTACACATAGAGGCTTTAAGGATAGAAACACCACATGCCCATTGCTAGCCATTTTAAAGGCAGGCAAAAGCGATTCTATATTTCCCAAATAGCCGAGACAGGAGCAATCATCAAGATTTTGGTGTCAACCACTTTATTTAATTTTAGACAACCTGTGAAAGGGGCTCAATGTGTTAAAAACCAAACTATCCCTTTAATGCACAGAAGGATACAGGCAAGGTATTTATAGATTGTTTGATAGGGTATTTTTTAAAGACATATTTACTATAATAAAGGTATTTTGTAAATAAAGCCAAACAATAATATCTGAATGGAATTCATGTTGTGATATTCTATATACACACATTAGTACTTCATTATTAATTAACCTGCATCCTGGAGTTCCAATTCTACAACTGGGATATGCATCCTGTTTTCAACCTCAATTCTGTTTATTTTTTTAATTTTGTACAACCCTGGTGCTACAAACGAGACAAAAAAATGTGACAGAAGAGAAGATGACACCATCGTCATTCTCCTCCTTCAACGCGTGCATATGTATAGAGTATAGCTCATTCGTATGACAACACTCGCCCTAGGGTCCAGGACAGCGTCACCGGGAACAGCCAGAGAGGAACAAAAAGATGGAAGAATGCCCAGTGGAGGCCTATGAGCCGCCAGTAATTCAGATGATCAAACGGACTCTCCGTCTGTCTGTCTGTCAATAATTATTGTCTGTTCTGTGCTTGGCCCATGGCATGATCAACAAATGAATGCAAAAAGAGCAGGCCTGCTGGGAAGAATCACACAGCCGACTGCCAAGTCTCTCTTGCGGGTTGTTTTCCTACACCCCCACCCCTTATCTACACCCCTCACATCCAACCACCACCACCTGCAAAGTGAACCTAGGTGCTCATTTGAAACCGCTTCCCCGCAGAAGAGTACTATGCTGGCCACTTAATGTGATGAATGGCTGTCTGAGGTCATATTTCTGCACCTTCCAGGGGACCGTAGATGGAGTTAATAGTACAGTTACTCACCGAGGTCTCGGCACCAGCGTGACGGTCGGACACCCCCTCACCATGCCAACAGTGCAGACAATAACGCCACCACAGGGAGTTGGAGTGAGTTAGAAAGGAATCAAGGACAGTCTAAACCTGGAGTGACTTATGATGAGGAAAAAAAAAAAACCCTCTAAACTCTATCAAGTTAAAAAAAAAAAAAAAAACCTCATACATCAGGGGGAGTTTGAAAATAATGAACAGGCAAACAAATTTTAGGATGTGTAACACTGCCCTATTCTGTTTAGGGAAAAGGGTCAAAAGGGTAAAGGAAGGCAACACAAACAGAGGAAGACTTCTTTCAGTTTGCACAACGCACACCTGTGAGAGGTCTGGAAATTACACACGTTTTTTCCATGCATCATCTTGAAAGGCCAAGGTGCACTTAGCATGGGCTCTTGTCAACAGATTGGAGAAATATGCATAAAACTAGCAAAAACATACAGAAAAAGATTAGTTCTAATCAGTCACTGCAGCCTCTGCCTCTGTGCCGTCTTTGATCTCTCATTTACCGCTAATTTAATCAATCTTCTTATTTCTTTAACCTGAAGGCAAAAAAAAAAAATCCAGGAGCCATCCACTTCACTACTAAAACCCCCCACCTTCTACCAGTATGCTCTTAAGTATGCACGCACGCACACACACACACACACACACAGTTGTGCATGCTGATAGGTCTGCAGCAGCCTTCATTAACATGCGTTACACTTGGGTTGGGTTACAGGAGCTGTGTCGCTTACAATAACTATCTAGTCATCAGCAAATGGAATCAGCATGATTAAACAGACTTGGCAGCAAAGGTTGGAACAACGGTTCCGTCCAACTTTGTTTAGCAACATAAGCTGCCTTGGGTGGGGTCGTATTAGGAAAACTGGCACAACATGAAATGGCAAATAAAATGAAAGGGGGTGGGTGAGATTTGGACTGGACCAACACACTACTTCAGATTATATGTTGTTATCCCTTAATTACAGCAGATTTCTAAAGCAGTCCAAAACACATAAGCCCATCTAGCTACACCTGAAGTGCCTTTCTTGAAGTTAAAACAACCTCCATCCAGCTATAAAGCACCTACACGAGAAAAAAAAAATCCAGAACCTGAGAACACAGAAGGACTTTTATAGAAACAGCAAGAGAGATAAATGCTCTCGTGCAGAGATAAGACCAGTTTAATTAACCGTCTGTGGAGGTAAAGACCAAACACAGCAGCACGCTGACAGGACCTTAATGCCAAGGCCCACGGAAGGCATTTAAACTATTTAATGAACTTGCATGCTCAGATTCGAGTGCAGCATGGTAGGAAAAAAAAAAGCGGTTTTCTCCCTCACACACTTTTTTTTTTTTTTTTAGGTGGAGGGTGTGCCTTTTTAGCTCATTCATCTCAAGCCATAGCATTTGATTTGGGGCTGGGCAATTTGGCCTAAAATCAAAATCTCGATTAATTGAACATTTTAACTCGATTACAATTAATCAACGATCATTTATTTATTTTGCCCTGACCAATTTTGTACAGTAAATATGCTCACGTTACATTTTTGAACGAAAGGTGCATTACATGATTTTAAAATAACTGAACGAAACACACTGTCTACTTTCTATGATTATACATTGAACAACAATGTTTTCTTGTTGCTCAGTTGTCTCACTGTTCAAGCACTCCATACTCGACATGTCGGCGGAATATTGTAATGTAACAGAGTGGGTTCATGTAACTCCACACACGGTAGTGTTTTTAAAAAGGAAAGTAATTGAAATAATTGACTTGGAAAAATGTGATCGATTATAGGTTCTGAATGTCGATTTTGATTACTTTTCGATTAATCGTCCAGCCCTATTTGAGTCTCCTCAAATGACATGGCACAGAGGAGAGATTGTTGACTATGATTTAATCCTTGCTCTACTAGCGGCAAACACACAACAAAAACTAATATATATTTAAAATATTAAATATATATATTTTTCTTTCATATAGCAACATAGCAAGAGTGAGGCAGTTAACCCAGAGCAGCAGGGCCGCTAAGAGCAGCTAAGGATCCGATACTCGGAGGTAGATGCTCAGCCGCATCAAACCCTCAGCAGGGGGCATTTCTAGGGGGCCTCCAGGCAGCGATAAGGGGGCTTAGCACCAGGTACTGCAGCATGCAGGAGGTGGTGGTGTGGGGGTGGAGGTGGTTGGTCGGTCGGTCGGTCAGGGTGGGTACATCCCAGGAGATCATGTTTAATTGAACACAACGCTCGGCTCCTCTCTCTCTCCCGACACTGTCTGCATCAGCGGGAGCCTGGAGCGGGACTCCAACCCCAAAGATAGGAGAGAGTCCGTGTCAGGCCTGCGCAGGAATTCAATTAGTCACACCCAACACCCAATCTTATCCACAGCGTGCAGCCCTGCGACGAGAGAAACTAGGCAGAGACAGAGCACAGGAGACTGAAGTGAGGAGGTATAGCTGGAAATAATAATAATAAAAAAAGAAATGAAAATAAAATAAATAAATAAATAAATAAATAAAAACACACAACACTCACACATGCTCTTGCCTGACATGAGCACAGCAGTGCATAACTAAGACAACACTAAAGAATAAGCCATTTTCAAAGGGAGAAAACTCAGACAATGACCTACACTCTACTGTCACAGCTTCCAAAGGCCACAGCTCTAATGTTACCTCACAAGCAGTTTAGACTTTTGGACCTCAGCAATAGCTAGCCTACCAGTCACCTCTCTCTCACTCACACACACACACACACACACACACAGACCAAACTGTCCTGAAAAGACAGTGATTCACCGAGCTAGGGAGAGACTTGGCAGTAAGAGCACTCACTAGGGAGTCTCTGACACATCCACACAATCCAATATAATCTTATGCATCATCACCTACAAATCTCTCCTGCTCAGCCCCAAAGAGGTGCCGTGAAACAACACAAGAAAACAAAACACAGGACGTGGGCTGATCCACTTCACTGACCCGACATCTCACTTGCTGTTGTAAGACAACGAGACCTGGCCAATTTTCTAACCAATTAGCCGAGAAAATATTATAAGTGAAATAAGTACTGAAAAAAAAATTACTCAAAACTCAAGGAGTGAAAAACAGAGATAATTGGCACCACTTTTGCCCACAGTTAGGCCAGAGAGATAGGTGACCCTGCCTCTCAGAGGCCAACTCTGACACCGCAACCTGAGCTGAGATTAAACTGACATAGCATCAATAGCCCAGCCTCCCCTAACCAGAGCCTCTGGGATCACAGCTCCCACACTAGACACCCGCCTGATGCATTTTATTAATAACAGGCCCTATTACACTCCACACACATTGACCTTATGTAGGGTTAAGCTGGGCCAGGGGAATCAGGGGGAATCAGAAAGGGTGGTTGAGACAGGCAAGGCTTCTCTTAGATGGCTGTCTAATAGAGGTTCTAAGACACACACAGGCAGTTTAATAAATCAGCGTCCCACCTGGACCAGCAAACTTTAATTCTTTAGCTTTGACGACAATGCTTATCTGTAGTTTGACCCTACGTTTACCAGACTATAAGGCTTACATAATTTATATCTTTCCATCATTGTGCGGATGAAGTGGACCAACCCCCAAAACACGGGGACTAGAGTGTTTCTCTCACACACACACACACACACACACACACACACACACACAATCAAAAATCAATGTGGTTTTAATGCATGTAGACATCTGTAAACAAAAAGGTGTCTGAAATGTATTAATCACAGCATCTACCCTAAAAAATTAAGGTATGAAAAAAATGTTATTCAAAAAGTTAGTGAAAAACACAGGGGACAGATGGCTTGCTACCTTACAAAGACTACTGTATAGTAGATGACTGCTGATGTTTGTCTTGCTGCATGTCCTCATTTATAATAAAAAAAACTGAAAACTGACAGCTGTGGTGCCTTATAGATGTTCCCATACTGTGTTATTCTTAACAGAACAGCAAAGGTGTTTGTAGCTTTTGTCAGAAAGCCAATGAATTTTAACCAATGCATATTGATGGTATTGACTGTGCTCAATTCATGCACATTTTGGAAGAGTAACGCTTAAAGCCAACATTCTGGACTTCTCTGAAACAAGGATACCGTCCCTCACTGAGCCAATGCATTAAGCACTTTATGTTTTGATGAACTGACATGCTCTCAAGATAGTGTCCATGCCATTTAGAAAGGCACCTTTGCATCTAGAAACGCTGTAGGCAGGTTATGTATGTACAAGACGTGTAGGCCCTCAATAATATAAAACCATGATTTATAACATCAATAAGAGTAAAAAATTAGCATGACTTGTAAGCCGTGCACTTTTTGTACTCCGTTACATGACCAGAATATATTATATAAGTGCTGGAATAAAATTTGCAATGCTGCTCACTCAACTATGGGAGCCTAGAGTGAGCCATGACAGCAGAAGTTTAAGATAAAACCAATATTAATGAACATGCATTTTCCCAGATAGCTAACTCAAATCAACGAATAAAGTTGATCTATTGCCCATTTCTAGTGGGACCATGCAAAAAGATGCAGATAAGTAAAGTAATGACGGTTGGACAGATGTGAAAAGTAGGCTTTACAGTAGGGCTGGACAATTAATCACATTTGCAATATAATCGCGATTTTGAAAACCGCAATTTCGAAATCGCAGAGGCAGAATTTTTTTGTTTTGTAACTGCATAGACTTGTTTGTTAGCTACACTCTGCACTATGTTAAACAAGGATTGGGGTTCAATGCAACAAGATATTCTCTTAAATAAAAATATGCTGATTAATGTGTAGTTCATTTTATATTTTTAATTAGACGTTGTGTACAAATATGCATATTAATGGGACATATTGGGTGCTTGTGTTTTTTATTGTGAAAAATCATGCATCCTAACATCACCATGATGACCATTATCCAACTACATGCTTCACTCTCAAAAATTGTGCGAGTTTAAGCAGCACCTGTACTCCAGCAAGAGCATTCAAATCAAATTTAAGCACACAGTGGGAGTCTAGGCAACTGAATGCCCCAGCAGCGGATTGATTGTAAGGCACCAGTGAGAAGTTGGGCATTCTCTCACTCACACAGACCCAGACACAAACTCTTAGTGCAAGAGCTGTGTGCAGGGGACTCTAATCAGGCATTCCATTTACATTTCCTTCCTGAATGTTGTTCTGATTAAGCTTGTGGAATTCCAACCCTGTTGACAGGTCCCAACTAAATGCAGAGCAAGTGAAGTCTCGCAGAATCTCGCTTGTGCAGACACAAGTAAAAAAAACAAACAAACAAACAAAAAAAAAAACAGAATGCAAAATGTAGAGGAAAAAAAAAAACAATAAAAACTGGGGGGGTTGTCTTGAGTTTTTAATTTACAGAGTTGTAAAAATATTTTTAGCTTGTTTATAGATACAAATTGGAATCGTTAGGCAACCCAAATAAATGTGAGATTTTGGTGTCATTTCCGGCTATACAAGCATCCCTGTTGACAGTACTCTGTTAAATTTCCAGATAGGCCAAGGACAGAGACACACAGAAGATGAGCCTTGGAGGCACAGTCAAAAGTGAGAAAGGAAGGATGTGAGCTGAAAAGAAAGCAGAAAAGAAGAGGGGCACACAGGGACGATAAAGTGGCAGCCATGTGAGCATTCCTGTAATAGGTTAGTCTGCAAAAAAAAATTCCCCTTATTAGTGTAGCTCTCGGAGACACTTTTGGCAGGTGGGAGCATTGTACGGAAGCCTTTCTGAACATCTCATTGGCATTTAATGCATCTCTGTGGCACCTCTAAATATCACACCGACATTTCATTAAACAACACAGCCCGGTCTCGAGGCTGCAAGGCCCTGCGCTGGAAAGCATGTGCAATTTGCGCATTGTGGGTAATAGAACACGTCTCTGACAAGTCACACATGGAGCCTTCGAACACAACACCTTAAATCACCCTGCAGCTATCAAAATTAGAAACAGTCTCTTTTTAAAGGTCAAACTAAATGTGTGAAGTCTTAAAAAGCCATTAGCCAGAGATTTGTCTGGTGAAAAAAAGAAAAGACAAAAGGGGGAGAACAAAAGTGATGATCATACTAGGATAATGCTAAAATGCCTGAAATGTTGACTTGTTTAGGAGCATGGAAACTAGACATTATGTTAAGGGAACAAATCTGTCACGTGATTCAAGTGTAGACCACCTTCCATGCTACGGAAGCAAAGTGCTGCAACGAATGGCATCATGTTAAAAATACTTTGCATTATTAATAGGCCATATCCACCACCATTTACCCTCCATTAAAAATTGCAGAAATGTATAGCACCACTCCAATACTACAACAATCCCGCTCCATGCAAAAAACATGCAGACACTGTGGCTTGAAAATGGTCCATCCTTTCCATTAGGAAGTGGCTTATCCTAGCCATCAGGAGTATACTCCCAGGACAGAAGCTATCTTGAGCCTTAAAGATCAATGCTAATTGGGTTTTCCCACTCTAGAAAGGAATGATAAAAGACTTTGGCAGGAAAACGAACCAAGCAATAACAGCTTACACTGCTTTCACTGACTCACCACCACCTTTACTGCTTCTATGTGGGGCAGCAGTGATTTTAGGAGGTATACAATTTAGGAAGAATACAAGCGAGAACAAAAATAAACTGCCCAAGCCCCAAGTATAGTTATGGGTTAGAAAGACAATCAGTCGTTTTGTTTGACAGCAAACCTATAGATTAAAATTTCTCATCAATGTAGTTTAAAAAAAAAAACTCGTTAACTGCAACAACGGTAAACATCCAATAGCCCTGCTTATAGTGTAATTCTGTTAATATTATTGAGAGTCACGCCAATGCCACTTAAGGGAAATGAAGTGCGTCCATTGTACGTGGTGCCATGAGCCACCTGAATGTCTTCGTTGCATACTGACTGAGCTCAAAAAGACGCTTATAACGTTGGTTTTAGGCTTAAGGCATGTCTTTTTAACCTACAAGTTTTCAATTGCTTAAAAAGTTGTAACGTTACGGTCAAGACATTTTGCTTCTGTGGTGATGTCTAAGTTGTTAAAAAACGTTGAAGTTACACAAATAACAAAGCAAGCAGACGTCAATTGATTATTAAATACACCATTAATCAGGCGGTATAATGTACCTTAATATTAGAATCTGTGAAAATGAACAATTCACAGTTATTGAATTTGTTAGCGTCAGATCGGCTAACGCTCGCTAGCTTCGTCTCAGTTTGTTTGGTTTCTTTGCCGCTAACGAAAGCTTTCATCAACAAAAAGTTAAGTTCCATGGTGCATTTTCCTCGACCTTCTTCTAGAAAGCGTGGTTGTACAGGTACTTTTAAGGTAATGTTAACTTCTAAGGCTAATGTATAACTTAATAACGTCGACACAGCATACCAAAATTCACGTTGGTTAAATAAAGTTGGTTTGTTTAATCTGCGTTCCTGGTGATAATGTAACGTTTATACATCGAAAGAAAAGACGTCGAAAACTATTGTAATAGGGACAAGCACAAAGGTTTCTGTTAAAGGATAATTTGACAACTGTGCCTACACCGCCCGTGGAATGAAAGGAAACTTTTGTGGACTCCTACAATGGTTAAGCGATTACCCACGAAGCAACCTGCGCTACCCACACTATAGATACCCATCTTGATCAGGTAACTTCATCAACGACACAGCTGATCTTTAACTTTTAAAAGGAACAAATTAACGTTACAACGACGTTACAGTAGAGGACCTCCAGTAACGTTACTACTCAAGCAACAGCAACCATGAAATATAGCAGGCCTGGGCACTGCGGTGTGCTAAAATCTGAATCTGAGAACCCCACAACACGCAAGCCGAACGGTCTTCTAGAAATACCATGTTTCGCCAACCGGTTACAACACTCAAATATTAATGTTTGACTGCCTACTTCAAGATGTTACGCGAATCGACTTTGTATTCGGTAGCACATACCTGACAGTGTTCCCTGTAGACAGCTATCCAATAACAGCAGGTCAAAGATCAGAAATGAGAAAGTTTAAAGTCTTGTTGACAGCATCCTTCACAGATCCGCCATCTTCATTGAGCTGGCTATTGATGTTGCTGGCTCGCGACTCTTTACTGAAACTCAGGAGCGTACCATGTACGAATATAGTACGGGGATGCAGTCTAATAAATGACGGCACATATAAGCTATGTCTGTGACAAACGTACAATTAGTATGACAAAAGGCCCGACTTCAGAACGTAATTAATACCCGACATTTCAAAACATGAAAGTAATTTTACATTGACTCAAAAAGAAAGAAAAATGTCATCTCTAACCCCCATACAAGGAATAACATTGTGGTGTTGCCTACGCGTGAGCACCTCCTTTTTGCCTTTTTTCAGGTGAGGGGCACCCGTTTGTGTAGGGGCACCCAAAAGGGCCTGTGGGTAAATATGGAGGGAAATACAGTGGATTTCTGTTATGTGGTATGGCAGCAATGATATAACCCAATGAGCAAATGCAGCGCGGATATAACCCAATGAGCTTGCAATAATAAGACGTCAAGGTAATTGCAGTACTGTTGGGGAAGAGTTCACTTACCATGTAGTCCTTGTTGACTGTTCTATACCTCGCCAAGTCCTGTTGTTGCCAGATTGTATAACACGTCAAAGTCAGCATGCTTGCCAAAATATGAAAACATTAGTATTGGACAGTAGCTTCAAAACGTAGCGAAACTACTGGCAAGTGGCTAACACTGGTTACTGCATATGAGCCACATTTCATAATAGCAGCTGTAGTAATTTTCTGAATCCTATTTCAGAGCATCAGGGAAGTCTTCCATTTAGGCCATACATGGAGGTTTTCTGCAAAAATGGAATGCATTTGTTGCATTAGAGGTGCCCTAATGTGTACAGTGTATAAACGTTTTTTGTCTTCGAATGTACACATAGTAAATTTAAGTAGCAAGAGTATTAGGAAGCTTAGAAACTGTATAACCATATCAGGTGGTGATCAGGACCTAGCAAAGCACAAATATGCAAGTACTGCCCCTCCATATCCTTTCTTTCTTTGTTTTACCTATATCAGTAGATTACAATTAACTTACTATTACTTGCTACGCATGTCTAGTGGAGTGACATGTTAGTTTGATAGTTTCATAGACCTCACATGAGGGAAACTACTTCTTGAAACGTACTTTTATTACATTTACATTTATGCATTTAGCAGACGCTTTTATCCAAAGCAACTTACAAAAAGAGGCTTACAAAAAAAACTTTACTTTCTTTATTTTGTCTTTTGTAGCTTTGATGTAGCGAAGCTTAATCTACTGTTTACGTAACTACATTTTCATCGATGTGTCTCAAGAAAGACACATTTTTTAGAAAGGCTGATTTATCTCTGTGCACCGTCATTCTCCCTTCCTTTCCAAGTCACACAATCTGAGCATGAGAGTTGCAGAATGCAGTTATAGAGCTCCATCTAGTGTTCAAACTGATGGTCACTAGCCTAAACTGTAGTGTTGGTGGCTGGAAGAAATTCAAATGGTCAGCTTATTTGCAGCTAGAGATCAGAGTGAAAACAGATGAAGGATCAAAAGACAAACGCCAAGGCCAAACCTTTAAAGATAATTTTTATGTTTTCCTTCTATAGTCAAACATATATGGTGGGTGTACTGTTTAAATTAAACTTGACTTTGCTCAGAATATTTTGTAGTGCCTTGTCTGGTCCTCATTCAACGGTTCCCTTAGAAATAGCATCTTTACATTGCTTCCATACTGCCAAAACAAACACCAATAAATTCCAACAAGCAAGGGTCAAGGTGGAATGTCAGGCTGTGATTGTTAGATTATTGGGTGATTGCTTTGGTAAGCAACAACAACAACAAAAAAAAAAAACACTTGAAGAAAATGACATAGTGTATTGAATTATCTTTATTAAGTAAACTCTACATTTCAATATTGCTTTATGTTTATGTTTTTGTTTCCTTATTCTAAATTATATCCGCTTGCACAGTTTTTTAATATACTTTTCAATCAAGCTACACTTTGAAGAATACAAAAATATCACAGTACATTTTCTACTCAGTCATTCTCCACCAGTGAGTTCCCGAGTGGGGGCTGAGTCTATCTTTGAACACAAGAATCTGGCAATGCCCCCTTTTGCAAAACACCTGACAACATTTATAAAGATAAATTACATACCAATGACAAAACAGAGAAAGATGAAGGTCAGAGAAAGGACAAAAAAAAAAAAAACCCTTAGCAACAGAACTGGACTAATGGTGCTGCAACCATGATTTCCTGTCATCAGAGGACAAGAAAGTCAAAAGGCAAACATTCTGTCACGAAAGAAAATGGACAGATTAGAAAGAGATGCCAAAAAAAAAAAAAAAAAAAAGGGTGGCGTTTGGTCCAGCCAGACTCTTGTGTTTCAAGAGTGTAGACTCGGCTCCAACATGTGATTGGAAAGAGGAGCTCACAGGGCACTCATATATTGCATTCATTCAATTCAGCTCAAACAGCACTCAGCAGACACACCATTTCTATACAAAATATCAAAAACAAAAAATAGAGGAGAAACAAACAAAAAAACATCAAAAGAATCCTCACCCGTACTTGAGATAATTGTTTCATTATAAACTTTTTTTTTCCCTTCTGGATGACAAGTTGTTGTTTTTTTGTTGTTGTTTTGTTTTTCCATTTCACTTTTTTTTTCTTTTTTTTTTTAAACATCATTAAATGACCCCCGAGTTGAAATCCTTGATGACCGGCGGAGAGCCTCTCCTCCGGGAACGAGGAATGTTTTAGTATGAATCTTGATGTATAGTGGTTTTGTTAATGTAACCAACCAGCATCAACATAAATTGATGATCTTCAGTCCTTACTTCCCGGGAACCACATTTACAAGCTCTGCCACAACTGGGCTATGAGGAGAAGAGGATAGGGGAAGGAAAATAGGGAAAAGGAGAAGAGGGGTGGGGATGGTGGTCAGGTGGGGATAGGGGTGGGGTGAGGCAGGGATTTTTGGGGAAGCAGTTGTGAAAGGCGACACCTTGAATAGATTGGCAGACGAACTTCAAGGAGTAACTTTATGTTACATGAAGAAGTCACACAAATATTAGACACAATAGAAGGGTCAGAACAACAGTAATCATAACCAACAAAACACTACTAATAACATAATCAGTCTGGGTTCCCTTGGCTGTTTGCAACGACTTAGGCTCGTCTGCGGGCTCCACTGGGCCCCAGACCCGTGCCATCATAATGGAGTCTTATGCGACAGGACGTCAGAAGAGTGGAGGGCGGGGAGGTGAAGCTCCGTCAGCGGAGTGCTGCCTGTGAGCTGGGTTTCTCACCAGCTGAGAGGGCACCGAGGGAGGTGGGGGTGGGCTGGGTGGAGGGCTGTCCAGGTCTGGGCATGATTAGAGGGGACCCATGGGAGTGGCGCTCTATGCCCGGTGTGATGGCAGCCATGGTGACGACCGCGGTGGTGGCGGCAGTAGCAGCAGCGGCTCCTCCAATGGAGGTCAGGGCGAGAAGGTGGCCATCTCCAGGGAGATGCGCTGCCACAACTCCTTGGTCTGCTTGCCGCGCTTTAGGTTTTGCAGGACGTCATTGAACTGCATCATGCCCACCGGTGTCAGACAGAAGGCCCCACGTGCGCTTCGGATGATGTTCACAAAGTCGTCGTAGTCTGCCGGCGTCAGGTGGATCAGACGGTGATGGATGTACTGAGGAGGAAACAGAGCCGCATAAGTCAACACTTGAAACCAAAGGTGTGGAAAACATATTTTTCTTGCATATTCTGTACCAGCTCCACACTGAACCATTTAGTAACAAGGCACATGCAAAAGCTTTTTCGAAATGTTTGTACCTTATTCATAATCAAATTTAATTACTTCCTCTTCTTATCTACTCAAACATGTAATAATAAATGCATTTTAAAAAAACTGTGTTAAGATACTCTGTCAATCCGGTGCATTCTGTTACTGTTTCATTTGTAGTCTGTGCCATCAATCACTGTTGTGCAGCATCAGAGAGACATATCAGGCACATGCCGTAACCAATCAACCAATCATGGATGTAAAGGCAGGCTTTAATGTTATCCTGGGACTTTTTCCTTACGAAAGGGTTTAAGGAGAAAAAAAGTCTCAGAAAGCAATTTTTAGCGTAATTTAGAAGTTCTCTTGGCATCAACATTAAATTCTTTGTGAATATGGTGGGAGTGTGGTTTAATTATACAAGATCTGCCACAAAAGTGTTTTTCAATGTGAAGGCTGCAGCCACTGCAGTGGAGGTGTAAGAGTGAGAGTGGGGGGCTGGTGGCGGGAGCGAGGGAGTGTGTCACCCCTCTGTGCTGATGCTGACCACTGCCTGGCTCCTGAAGTGTGGAGCGCGAAGCATATGGAAGGCATTTTTCCTCCGCAGTGCTCTTAGGAAATGACTCAGCGTAGGTCACAGTGCATTTCCTCTCAAGGACAGCCTTGGGATACCTCATCCCGACTGACTTGACTACTCGCACACATGGGGCTCCAGTGCTGCCCATTGAGCTGGTTGCCAAGCGAAAGCTTGGAGAATAGGGGGTTAAGCTGGCCCTTCCAGAGGTCTCAAAATATATGGGTATAGGACTGATACTGGGGGGACGGGCCTTTTTTTTTTCCTGGTTATCAACAAAAGTGGGAAGACAGAGGATGTACACGTTATTCTCACGCCGCGGCTGATGAAAACGAAAGGTTTTTCGGCATATCGGCTTTCAAGAATCTTCTAACCAAATTTTCTTCAGGAGAACTGAGGACTTTTGCCGGGGGGTAAAAAAAAAAGGATTGAGTGAAACTGACTGAGGAAGAAAAGCATGGACCAAAGGAACATAATGGTGTTGGTTGGTGTGAGTCTGCACTCAAGTCTGTGTCTGTGTGTCTTCAAGTATGTGTGTGTGTCTGTGTGTCTTCAAGTATGTGTGTGTGTGTGTGCTGCATCCCAGCCAACAGCTTTTGCGCTCTGATCTGTCAGATCCTGTTAGATGCTTTTACATCACGGCACACCAGGCCTGGAACACACGGAGGCTCTAATCTTTGGATTTAATGCTCTCGCCTTCATGCACAATTTATTCACAGGGTGAGCAATGCAGGCTTTGCCTCGCTCTTTTCCCATTTCTCTCCGTCCGTCTCCCCTCAGAAAACATGTCTTGTCCACAGTCACTTCTTTAATCAGCAGATACCCTCATCCTGATAACGCATCTCCCCCAACCTCACAGACAAATACACATCCCCAAATCATTGCATCACATTATAATCAAGACAAAGTCAGGAGTGCAAACTTGGAACAAATAATCTTGGGGTAAAGTCCTCCTAAGACAGCATTAGGGCACACAGATTTCAATAGGAGATGGGACCCAAAAGGGGCAGAGGATTCGACACAAACTGACCTACTTCTACACCTTCCTAATGTGGGTGTACAGACTCACCACTGGGAAGCAATCACAAAAATGGTTTGGCAGGCTGATGCAGACGGGGGGACACGGACACACACGCGCACGCACGCTAAATATTTAATCAGACTAATGACTGACAGTGAGTTTGGGACCCGCTATGAGATTTGGGGATCCCAGCTGGGAAAGGGATTCATATTATTTTTATCTCCTGTTTGTTTCTCAATGTAGCATGCATGCACTGCTATGTGCAATTTGTTGGTGGTGGACCACAAACGACAGCAGGGCTCTCTGTGTATGTGTGTGCATAGTTTTTATAGTGTCAATTAATAGTTCTTGTATTTGGAAGCCTTGGGCATGTACATAAACTTGTTCTGTGGGGATTAGAAATGTGTGGTATACGTAAACCAAGCGCAAAGAAACTTGTAAAGTGCTGCTAGATTTCTGCAATAACAGGCAGTTTATCCATTTGGAGATAAAGATGTCCTATCTACTTATAATCAGTAAAGTGCGGGAAAAAACACAAAAAAAACCTTCAATTTTTGACCACATCTGCCCAAACCTGCAGCTTATTTCCATTACTGTTTGGACCTGTAATTCCAATTCCTTCCCTGTGGTGAGATCCAAATAAAATTATTAAATGTGTGTGTTGTGAGTGTGTGTTGTGTGTGTGTGTGTGTACGCGTGTCCTACCTGCAGGTAGGCCTGCTGGCAACGCTGCACGAGCTGATGGAAGGCGGGCGTCCGTAGGTGGGCATGAATGTGTGCCGGGTTGAGCCGCTGCAGCGCCTCCATGATGATCTCCTGGAGCACAAACGGGCTGAGCACACCTTTCGCGGCGCCAACACAGAACTGGTACACGTAGTTCACACCTGCAGCCAGATAGAGAAGGAGACAGAGAGGGAGGGAGAGAGGGAGGGAGGGAGTGTACATAAGTAAGGGAGTTAGTATGTGTCTGATAGAGATAACAGGGTTGGTGTAAAACAGACGGATGGAGGATTAGTCCAGAACCAATTCTGTGAAGCCGATCCTGATCTTCACCGTCTTGCTATAAACGTGTGGTGATGCCTTCATCTTGTAAAACAAATGTCAAAATATCTGTATCTGAGTGTTGGGCATTTCCTCTCTCTAAACTACTGCATGTTCTTGCGTTATGCGCTCCTTGTTCTGATCTTTTATCGGCAAGAGTGGTTGTTTACCATGATGACGACTTCAATCTGACAGTCAGGTACATTATCACAATGCAAAAGGCTTGCTCACCAAGACGGGCTGCCAACCCAAGGAGCCACTTAACGTCCTCTGTGTATGGGGGGCTACGCGAGAAGTTGTTGGGGTGATCATTGTGTGCCCTCCTGCCCAGCATCTCCAGGGCGAGCATACCTGTCCGACAGAGACAGACCTGAGCGACTAGATGTCATACAGAACCAACATGGTGAACACTTTGCAGGGAAGGACATTCAAAGTGCCACTCTTCTTCGTCAGTAAACAATGCAAGCATGAATTTAAAATCATCCTTATGCTACACCGTATACTGTTCCATAAATTAATCAGTACAATGTATTTCTTATTAAAGTGACAACTCTTGTTTTATTCAACAGGCTACTTAATTTCCAACCGAGCCTGAAGTCTCTTGATAAATCAGAGCTGTAAAATGAACGACATGAATAAATTAAAATTGGACTAAGACATAACAATTAAATTGCTCTATGGTCTTGTATCATTTATCTTACTCTTTTGGACATGCGGGACATTCACATTGCTTTTACATCATAATCCACTCACCAACTCTGTAGGCTGAGTGCAAGTAGTGAAGACCCTGCTGGCTAATTGGCTGGCTGTGCTGTTCGTCTTCCATGGGAAAGGGTGCACTGACCAATGAGGTGGGCTGGGAGGCGAGACCTGGAAGAGAGGCTCCCTGAATAGCCTGAATGGTAGAGCCTGAGTGCACCCCACCTGGAGAGAGAGGAAGGGAGGGAGGGTGAGAGTGAGACAGATGGCTGAAAATGACAGAGGGACAGACAGCATGCCATTATCCCAGAGCAAACCTTTACTGCTCGCACTTCAAAGGTTTATCATGCTCCCTGCGTCTTCCAGACACCCACCAGAGACATGTTTTGTTTAGGTAGGTGTGAAGCTAGATTAGCATTGTGAGGACAGTATACTTGAGAGCGGGTGAAGACACACAGTGGTATTTCAAAATATTGCTTTTGGCCTCAAGCTGGATATGAAACAAAGACCTTGACATTCTCACACAACCTCTCTAAATATACACCTGCAATGTATACTGAGCTTTTTTGGGTTCGTGTTGGGACCCATCAGCAGAGACAAAAACAACCAGGTTCACATTTTTCTTTTTTTAGATCCCGTATAACACACACACACAGACCTGCTACAGTGGTGCTGAGCGGTAGCCCCGTCTCGGTGTGGTAAGGGTGGACGGTGATCTGGGTCATGGACGGCACAGGGACACCAGGGAAGGTGACAGCAGTGGCTGCCATTGGGGGGCCAGTGGCCACTGAGAATGGATACTGGGCACCAATGAAGGCTGGGTGCATCCCCTACATCAACACACAAACACAAAACAAACACACACAGTGAGGGATCATTCATACATCAACAGTCTCAACAAAAGTTTTTTTGTGTCAACTGGATAATTGTGTTTTCATTACTATCTTTGGAAAGCAATGAAAGATTCGTCAACTGCTATGAACAGAGGAAAAAAATATTTTACAGGCAGAACTTCACTTTGGTTCGATATCTTATTAGATTTCTTACAACACGACTCCAACTACACGCTTGCATTATACTACTGGGTCAAATGCAGTTATGCCTTGACTCCCTCTGGCGAGGGCTGAGTCCCACCTGTGGATAGGCCGCCCCTGACACGGGGAAGACAGCGGGTCGTGGAACATGCTGCAAGGGGTGGCCCAGGTACTGGGAGGTGCATACGGTGGGCAGGTGGGCCTGGATGGTGGTGTAAGGGTGGAGTCCTTGCGTGTGCGCCATGGCCGAGCCAGGCAGCGTGTGCGACTGGTAGATGGTAGAGCCCACCGAGATGACGGGCACCACTGCTGCTGCCGTGACCGAGGCTGTGACCGCTGCCACACCCTGCGAGTCCATGGAGCCGCCGCCTTCCAGGGCGCTGCAACCCGACTCCTGGGGCCGCCGGACTGAGCCACCGTTGGCCCCGCACCGGGCCGGCACTTCCCGCTGGCCGCTCAGGCCACCACCGACCGTCTGCTCGTATAGCCAGTACCACTGGTGTGCCACCTCGAACAGCACCTCAGGGTACACACCCCCGCCCTTGGCAGCCTCCTCGACTGCCATGCAGGCCTTCTCCAGCATTACGTTGTCCTGCAGGAACATGAGATATAAGGTATACTGCACACATACTTACTGTATAAACTTAAATCAGACACATTAAACTGCAGCTCTTTTGGAATGATTATAATTAAGACATTTCCTTATGTATAGAATTGTCATAAGGAAAGTCTAGAACTAGGACTGTTTGAGGAACCTGCCTCAAAAAAAAAAAAAAAAAAAACTTGACTGAACTGATTAAGAGAGAGTAGGTTTAAGAGTCAGTGCTGGTAAAAACGTAAATCATAATGCAGACCTAAGTAGTAACCTGGTAACCTGGTAGTAACCAGTAACCTGGTTGGTTGGCATGGCAAGTAGTTCTGGGAGGCGTGCCCCTTATCCAAACAGAAACCCTAGCAAAGAAGCCAACTAGTAAGGTTAATGCGTCCAGTAGCCCCACCTGCTCCTTGCACTGCACCAGGGCCCTCTGGATCTCGTTGGGGTTGAGCGCGTGGGCGTGGGGCAGGCAGCTCAGGGCCAGCTCAGCTGCAGCCCGCACCATGTTGGGATCACGCGCCCGCGACGCCCGGTCCGCCAGCGACGCCACCTCGGGAGGGGTGAGGTGTCCGTCCCAGCACTCCACCAGGATGTTGAGGGCGGCGCTGCCAATCTCCATGGCCTGCCCTGCATCAGCAAACGGAGAAAAAAAAAAAAGTCAGTCATCGCCATGGTGCGTGGGTTTGTGGGTTTGCTTAGTAAGGTATGGCCATGAAGTTCATTACATTTATTGTTAATGGTAGTATTAATAAATTAAAACAGGAGTGCGGTTGGCATTGAAAATTACAGCAAAATTAGCTCAGGCCCCAAGACTGGCTAAAAGCCCCTCTAATGAGTGCCATTAGCTCATGACAACACCACTCCAACTACACAACAATCTACTTTGTGGAACTTTGGGTTTGGTAACTTAGCAACAGCTAACCATCTCTTCCCATTAGGAAACCTTGATAAATTGGACGGAAGGGCTTTCAAAGCAAGCCTGTCCAATTAAAAACCCAACTGCATCCAGACAGATAGATTTTAGCATTAGACCCACTCATTTTCTGTGCATCTCTTCAGACTGCGGCTTTGTGAGGATCTTATTGTGTAGCCTAATAACAGTACCGGCAGCTAGACTGGACAATAATCCATATTGTGTTGCGAGATGCACCAAGAATGTTTGTTTTTATTGGCTGATCATTTCGTTTCTGTTGCAGTTTCTGAAATGTCACAAAACAATCCATCTATATCCAAGTACAGTGATGTGCACGCACACACACACACAAACAATAAACAGGCACATGCACACACACAATCAAATACACAGATTCACACTCACACACACACACACACACACACACGCACACACAATCAAATGCAGATTGACACACAAACACACACACACACACACACACACACACACAAACCTGTGATCCAGGACACATGAGAGGAGTAGGTCCTGGACAGCCAGTTGGGAGACACAAAGTTGTGCAGGCCCAGAGCGTACAGGCCGATCTCGAAGGCACAGAGGTGCAGGTTGCGGTGGGGGCCCTGGTGGCCGCCGCTGGCCGAGGGCTGCGTGAAGATGGACGTGGAGCTATTGCCGCCTGCCTTGATTAGCACCGTCTTGGCCAGCTCAAAGTAGAAGTGAGCTGCCGCCTCTGAGGGCTGATTGGGCACGTGCGGTGCGTGGCACTCGGGGCGACGACCTTTATACCTACAAAAGCGCAATATAGACATGAGCACGAGCATCTTCACCTGTTGGCTCACCTGAACAACATTCCCTTCGGGAGCACTTTCATTGGCTCGCTCACCTGCTTGTGTCAGTGCTCTTGGCCCTGGCTCCTCCGCCTGCCCGTCGTGAGCCACTGGACGAGGAAGAGCCCAGCGAATCAGAGGAGGAGCTGCTGATGCTGTCGCTGTCCTGGCCCCTCCCCCAGGAGGCAGCGGCCCAGCCCCCACGCAGCGGACGGCGACTGAGCGTGGGCGAGCTGTCAGAGGTGGTCTCTGGGGCGCTGCTGTCGATGCTCGCCATGCCTGCACAACATAGAGTGCACAGTGTGAGAAGGGAAGACAGACGCAGTTTATTCTAGCGGCTACATCACTTTAACAGAAACTCTTTCTGACTAATGTAAAAGTTGCATACAGATGTTTGACAATATATTGACATTTTACATAAACTACATGCATCTATTCAACACAATGACAATCATAACCACAATCAGACTACACTGAAGGCAGTGGTAGCGTAGTGGTTAAAGAACCTGGCTAGCATGCTACAGTAGTAGCTTGGAAACTCTTAGGTTAGGGATTCTATCCATACCATCCCTATATTACATAAATATATAAATTACCCTAAGTAATTTAGGGTTAGCATAAGTTCTTTAGAATAAAAGCATCTTAAAAATGCACACATATATGCTGATATGCTGTTTTGATTAGCAATATCTTTAGCTCCTTCCTTCATCGCGTAATTCTACACTCCTACATGTCAATCATCTGGCTAGGTAATAGAATGTGGTGCGATGAGGCCCACCTGTGTGCTTCTTCTTCTGCCGCACGGGGGAGCCCCAGCAGCGGCCGCTGTAGGCCCCGCGCCCGCCCAGCGCCAGACGGCTGGGCACCGTGCCCTCTGGCTTGAAGGGGGCTGCCTCGTTCGGCTGCTCACACGAGGAGGGCTGTGCTCCGTCTGCCAAAACAAAAGAGATACAGGGTGAGAGAGAGAGAGAGAGAGAGAGAGAGAGAGAATTTGAAACACAAATTTATTGTGTCAGCAAGTCAGTTGTGAAAAGTACTGTTAATCATGTTTGTAAACAAAATAAAAGCAAAAAAAAAAAAAAAAAAAATATTAGGTACTCATTACTTTAATGAAAATCAATGACAAATCTTGATTTCAAAATATTCTTGAACACAAAAAAACTTGAGCTAGAGCGTCTTATACAGGCTTATTTAAAAGGGTTTTATTTCCCACCCCCCTGGCAAATTCATGATGCAACAGAGACTGTTCGAAGTATGAATGTCCCGATCAGGTTTTTTTGCCCTTTGTCGAAGAAACAAATCCAGGGTGTTCCTTATTTTTTATTTAATAAAAGGTAACGTCCGATTCTGATCGATCCATCCTCGCACCTCTTTTCAGATTGACCCGTTTCAGCCCAGCTATTTCTAGTTTGAAATTAACATGTAGAAGAAGGCAGGAGACATTGTTAAAGTTTTGGTATGGTCCATTGGATACCTTAAGCTACCCAAATTCAACAATAACAAGGCAAATGTGGTTCCATTTCATTTCTACTGACCGCCAGGGGCGGTGCTTTCAGCACCTGGATGTTCAACGCATGTGTGTGCAGGAGTGTACACGAGTGTTTATACCAACAAAGTCACCTGTGACAGGGGTGACGCATGCCCCTGCCCCGGAATATAGGGCCCGTTCACCCCGGAAGTGACCTCTTTGCATCTTCTCGTGTTGGAGCAGGTTTGTTTGAGTGTAACATCGCTTGGAGTCTTGCTCACCCTATGCGGAGGGGGCGGCGTTGTGTTTTCGCCCCTCCTGAAGACGCCGATTTTCTCATGTATAAACCTACAAGTTAAGGTAAGTCAATTGTTTACATTGTTTGTGCTGTATGAGTGTTTCTCGCTCTGCTGGCTGTTAATAGACGACCATCGTTGGTCGCGCTTAACTAATGGTGTTCGTGTAGGTGTTATTTAGCCTCAAAAGCGACCGAAAATAAGACAAGTGCGGCATATCGCTAATGGTGGAAATCTTCGCTTAAAAGCATTGTGTTAATCGCGTCTGCGGAGCATAAAGGAGCATAAAGCTCTCATTAAATTACTTGATCTATGTTGTTTAACTATAGCGTGTCTGTTGAATTGTTTGCGTTAAATACGCTTGTTTTTTGTTTAGTCAGGTAAGCTACGGCTCTGTCCACCCGCGTATAATTGTAGTTCTGATTATAGGCTTCCTAATCGGGCACGGTGACTTTTGCTTTTGTGTTAAATTGTCGTTGTTTACTAAATAACCTACTAGGCATGTTTCTGTGCGTTGGCGGCCAGGCTTCTCTTGAGCCTGACGACGGGCACGATAGGTGCCCGAGCTGTCTTGGCATTGAACATTTAAGGCAAGCACTAACTGAACAGGCCTGCATGAATTGCAGTTGACTTGAGTTTTGCTACACGCGCCACTAGATTGGCCCAGCTTGAGACTGCCAACTGCCCCCCCGCACAGAGAGTCTATGTAGTGTCTCCTACATATAAGCGCCCTGGGGCTGACCTACAGGTCTAAGCGTAGGAGAGTGGACCCTTTAGCTAAGAAGGTGGACACTCTAGCCTCAGAGTTTGCAGAGATTAAGGCACTACTTCTTGGTTTACAACAACCTGGAGCGCAGCCTGCTGGTGGACTCACCACAGCTGCTCCACCATCCTCCACTGAGTTACTTCCCCCAGTGTCATTTCGAGCACCTAGTGCCCATGCAAGGGAGCCACCAACAGAGAGATTTCGCCAGCCAGCTATTGGCCAACCGCCTCGTCCAGCACGACGGGGGCCTCCAGCAGACCGTCGCCCCTCTAGGAGTAGGGGGGGACGGGAGAGGAGGCACTGACTATTCCAGTCCAGCGGGCGGTCGCTTCACCAGGCCACAGCTCAGCGTCTGGGAAGCGCTTACATCAGACCCCTGGGTGGTGTCCACCCTCTCAGAAGGGTACAGCATCCAATTCAGGCGCCGACCACCGAGTTCCTTAGGGGTCAAAATGACCATCGTAAAAGATGCATCAAAGGCTCTGGCCCTACGCCAGGAAGTTCAGGCTCTCCTGGAAAAGGACGCCATCGAGCCATTAGAGCCACATTTACAAAACAGTGTTTTTTATTCCATTTACTTTGTCATCCCGAAGAAAGGGGGCGAGCTTCGCCCTATTCTAGACTTGAGGCCCCTAAACAAGTACCTCAAGATGCTAAAATTTCATAAGTTGCGCACAACCGACATGCTGCAAGGCATCAGGCAGAACGACTGGTTTACTACCGCCGATCTCAAGGACGCGTACTTCCATATCCCCATTGCGCCACATCATAGACCCTTCCTACGCTTTGCCTTCGAGGGGAAAGCCTATCAGTTCCAGGTCCTACCTTTTGAAATTTCTCTGGCTCCGAGGGTCTTCACCAGATTTGCCACAGCAGCGCTCTCTCCACTACAGGCTCAAGGTATGCGCATTTTTCCTTACCTAGACGACTGGCTGATTTGTTCTCGGTCCAGGGCAGATGCCCTCAAAGACTCTGCCCTTCTAGTGGTGCATGTGACGAAACTGGGGCTTACAGTGAATTTTGGCAAGAGTTTCCTAACCCCATGCCAAAAAATAGTATTTCTCGGAATTCAGCTAGATTCACAACTAATGAGGGCGATGCCATCTCGGAAGAGAGTGGACGATATAATCCACCTCACAGGCCATTTCAGGAGAGGCAGAACACTACCACTCAGGTCTTTCCAGGCACTGTTGGGAAAATTTGGATGAACAGCCTAGTGCTGCATCCAAAGACACAAGCTGATCAGAGTAACTGCCAAATGTGTACGTTTTCTACACCCTTGGAGGAGGCGCTCACGCCTGACTCGGGGAGTTTCAATGGGAAACATACCATCCCGCAGGGAAGTAGTCACGACCGATGCATCCTTGACTGAGTGGGGCACCGTATGGCAGTGCAGGACTGTCCGGGGCTCATGGGACCCTCGGCAGCAAGAGCACATAAATGTATTAGAGCTACAGGCTGTTTTTCTCGCCCTCAAACACTTCCTCCCAGTTCTATCAGGGACACATGTCCTTGTAAGGACCAACAACACGTCTGTGGTATATCACATAAACCACCAGGGGAGCACCAGGTCTCTACTATCCCTACGCCTTACCCAGCAGCTCCTTTCTTGGGCCTCGCTTTTTGAGCCTGAGAGCGGTACACCTCCCAGGAACACAGAACCTAGCGGCAGACTTCCTGTCACGGCAACACCCCCATCCAGGGGAGTGGAGATTACACCCAGAGGTGGTACAGGCCATCTGGCACCGCTATGGCAGAGCAGAGGTGGTCCTCTTCGCCTCCCAAGCCACAACCCACTCATCCCTTTGGTTCTCAATCGGGGAGCCAACGAGCCCCTTGGACCAAGATGCACTAGCACATGCATGGCCACAGCAGCTTCTGTACGCATTCCCCCCACTCCCTCTTATACTACCCACTCTAGACAGGATCCTCAGAGAGGGTCCACAGGTTGTTACTGGTAGCCCCCAGAGGGTTACGCATGTGAATTCTATGAATTTCGGATGACCGCCAGAGCTCGGCAGTCGGGCCCTATATTCCGGGGCGGGGGTATATGCAGGTGACTTTGTTGGTATAAACACTCGACCTGCATACACATGCGGTGAACATCCAGGTGATGAAAGCACCGCCTCTGGCGGTCATCCGAAATTCATAGAACCGTGGTTACATGCGTAACCCTTGTTTTGCATTCTATAATCCCTTTAAACAAAAGTTAGGGAATAATCATCAAAATATGCCTTAACCTTCAAGAGCCTTCCCTGCACAATCTCCTCAACTTGACAAGAGAGTAGAAAAGAAGAAAAATGTATTGCCACACCCCCACGAAGCAAGGACCCGTAACTAAAAAGACAGAACTGTTCCATTCTGTTTCACTAGGATCACTGTGTTTCTTGCACAAAACATTACGTGCAATTTCTTTATAGCAATAAAATCAATTAGGTTAAACGCTTTAATTTACCTCTGGCACCATTCAGATTGATGGTACCAACACTAAAAATATGTTTGTGAGCAATGATTGGGAAGATTGTTCCTCAAGGCGGATCTTTTTACTCAACTTACTTACTGTAAGAACTTAAAGGTCCAATGTGTAAAATGTTCACCTAACTACTGTTTAGTCTTGCGCCATGCAGTTCAAAGTATGTATTACAGCTACGGTAGCCTTCGCTAGTCAAAACACCAATATGAGTTGAGTGAGATGAGTGAGATGTGGAAATATTGACATTGCAGGTCTGTATCTCATGACTCGATCGAAAGCGAACGAAAGGCTACTTCTGTAGCCACGGTTCAATAAAACTCTTACTCTGTAACGTTATACCTCACGGTTGACCCACCACAGAACTAGCTACTTAGCTTATAACACTAAGCTTGCCAATTCGTGAAAAACAAAGAGTTGGCGTAATGAACTACCCTAATAGACAACGATTTTGTACCTGTTTGTTACAAACAAACGAGTATGAAACCTGTAGCTTAGGCCATAACCTTAGGCTATGTAAAATAGCTTAGACGAAGCTAAATGAATAAGTAAAATAAATAGCACTTCTGATAATGTTATTCATTGCAGGTAAAGCTTCAGCTTGATAGCCTACACCAGGGGTACTCAACTAGAAACTTGAAAGGTCCAATCATAAAATTTCCAATCTTTCCAGGGTCCGGAACAGTGATGGTCTAAATATTTTGAACCGAACAAAAAAATGCAGTAACCCCAAAAGGAACATTTCAACTATGCACAATGTATTGTCAGGAGTCCGGGTGAAAAGTTAGTAGGCTTTCAGTGTTGTCTGTAGATTCATCCAAAGGCAATGAAATGAATATAGCCATTTTAACAGCAGATTTCATTTGGTCCAATTAGAGGAAATTTGGTAAATTACAGGAATTCAGTTCGTCTTGCTGCAATGGAATCGGAGAGGGATGTTTTTTTTAATGATGTTATCTTTTTGAGTTCCTTCAAACATAGCAATTGCTAGCCCTACTTCATTCATACACTTCTTTATAACTTCTGCGTCAGAGAACGATTCTTTGTGCTTGCCTAAAACCCATGCCACTTGAAGTGAAGGTTTCAGTTGCACGCTCAGTTGTGTGGCTGGAGTTTAGTGGATTCTGTCTGTCCACTCGGTCTATAATTCACGATTTTCAGTTTTTTTGAGCGCGCCATGATTTTTGTTTGCTAAAGAAACTGTTAGCAAATTGCTGTGTGAGGGGAAAACCTGGACGTCGCAGCTACAGTTGTCATAGTGGTAATATACAAACACTGATGGGTGCGATTTGATGGGTGCAAATTCAATCTGCAACTCTGAAGATGGGATAACTCCCATCTCCCAATTAACCGTTTCTGACAGCACAAAACGGACTTAACCCATAAACATAAAGAGCATAGAGATTGCGCATGGGTCTGGATCCGGACCGGAGTCCGCCAGTTCGTTACCCCTGGCCTACACCTACTGTTAGACCAGAGAGGGTTCAAGCGGGAATCTATTGTTCTAGACGATCATGCAATTAAAAATTATGAATTCAGACGTATTCTACCTGTCCAGAAGGAAGCAAGCATAGAAGTTTGAGTACAAGCCAAAGAGGATTCACTCAGACTAACGTTCACCCTTCTACGCCACTCACACGCTAGAGAGAGAGAGAGAGAGAGAGAGAGAGAGAGAGAGAGAGAGAGAGA